>BLKR01004094.1:0-120325 GCA_011170035.1 Teleogryllus occipitalis | reverse complement strand
GCAATTCAAGCAGGTGAATGGGGATGGAAAGCCAATGGATAAACAGTGTACATAGTGGTTTATGAGAAGAAACGACAAGATACGGATTTGGTCAGCAAGAAAGAAGATTGGACGAGGCCCATTGCTGAAGTCTACGGGGAGACATCCTTTACCAGGACAGCGCCCAAGATTCTCATGGATAACAGGTTCTAATTTTGTTTCTCTAAATGGCTATGTCCACAAAAACGAACCTAATTTTTTAAAATAATTTCCGTGTTTGACGTCGGACGTTAAAAATGTACTAGTACTTTCATTGGAACTCTTTGTTCGCTATCCAGAACTCTGGTCAGAACTGTCGAAAGGAAATTTTGAAATTTTGTTCCTCTGAATGTCTGTCCACAAAAACGAACCTAATTTTTTAAAATTATTTCCGTGTTTGACGTCGGACGTTAAAAACGTATTAGAACTTTTATTGGAACTCTTCGTTCGCTACCCAGAACTCTGGTCAGAACTGTCGAAAGGGAATTCTGAAATTTTGTTTCTCTGAATAGCAATGTCCATAAAAATGAACCTAATTTTTTAAAATAATTTCTGTGTTTGACGTCTGACGAGAAAAGTGTATTAGAACTTTCATTAGAACTCTTTGTTCGCTACTCAGATCTCTTATCAGAAGTATTGAATGATGATTTCGAATTTTTTTTTCTCGCGAGCTTCAAAAATAAGAACAAGAAAATATTGCATATTTCCCTTTGTCGACGTCGTACGATAAAGTTGTAATGAAACTTTCTTTAGAACTTTTTCTTCGCTATTCAGAAATGTGGTCAGATTTTTATTTTGCGGTAGATCTGCTGAAATTGTTTTTTCGGAAAGTGGTAGATATTGTTTTGAATATCTTTGTTATTTTTTGAGTTTTGAGTGTGAATTTTTTGAGAACTGTAGAAGTCTTTGACCTCTATCCTTGCTTGTTAAAAAAATTTGATTATTTGAACTTTTGCCCGCAGCCCTTTTTTGGATTTTAAATTTCTCTTTTTGTAATAATTTTCGAATTTTTGTGGAACTTTTTTGAAACTTGTCGAGAACTCTAGAACTCTTTGTTCGCTACTCACAACTTATAAAATATTTAGGATTTTCAAATTTCAGCCCGCCAACTTCACACACCTCTTTCTCTCTACATCTTTTTCCAGCTCTCTCTCTCTCTCTCTCTCTCTCTCTCTCTCTCTCTCTCTCTCTCTCCACCTCTCACTTTTTCCCTTCCTCTCTTTTTCCGCTTTCTCGTTTCTCCCTACTCTCTTTTCGCCTCTCTTTTTCCATCTCCTTTTTTTCTTTCTTTTTTAACTTCCTTTCCCCTCCCTTTTTCACTTTTTCCCCTCTCTCGTTTTACCCTGTCTTTTTTTCCTACTCTCTCTTGTTTCGTCTCTCTCTCCTCTCTCTCTTCCCTCACTATATTTTCCTCTTTCCCTCTTCCTTTTTCCTCTCTTCCTCTTCACTTATCCGTCTTTGTACCTCTCTTTCCCCCTATTTCCCCCTCTCTTATCGCCTCACATTTTTCATCCCTCTCTCTTCCCCTTCTCTCTCTCTCTTTCCCTCCCTCTCTATCTCTCTTTCCCTCCCTGCTCTTTCCATCCTGCGCTGCTGGCTCCTCCTGGCATCCTAGTCTCCTCGGCCTTCCGCGTCACACAGAAACGCTCATCAATAATGAAACTGGGTTCCCATGGTTGGGAATTGCATTTAACTGAAGTGCCATCTTGTGCTGCAACGCCTTCTAGTAGAGTTAAAAAATGATCAACATAAAAATCTCCCTGAAAACACGTAGAGTGTCATGGATATTGGCCACACGGTCACCTCCCTATGCTTACTCTGATCCTACCGCACCGTTGCTGGCCGCTGACAGAATATATTAGGAACCTGTCTCTTAGCGACAGGAGATAAATAATGATCATGGTGCATCTACCAGCATATTATTGAAAATATTTATTTTCAGCATTTGTGTTGTATTAATCTTTACCAAACTTTGCAAGGACACTGCGTCATATCCTGAAGAGGAGCCTGTAAATATTTCGTATCTATTCATACATACCTTTTTGTGGAATCGATGTCGATTACGTGTCGTTTAATTCACTTTTATTAAAATAGTTATATAATTTAGTAAGAAATTATTCACATTCTAATGAGTCCGGACAATATTCTGCAAATTTCCGTTACATTATTTCCTTTTCCTCCAGTCATAAGTTACCTGCAATTTTTTTTTATATTTCCTGGCACAACATCTGATATAGTCAGAGGTCCCGTTAGTGTAACCCGAGATGATGGTAGGTTATACCTACTGATCTGAATGGAGAAATCTGGCGTCAACGTGCACATCGGTTCCACGTTGTCTCCTCTGGGTATCTCTCCCAGTAGGGCTCCGCTGACTATGTAAATGTTCGTAAGTAAAGGTAGAGGAAGAGAAGATTGTGGTACTATCCAGTACAAATTGTCTATTCCACCTAGCTATTTAACATGCGTGACAAATCCGCCAGTGTCGGGAGGTTAACCCTAGGATCTCTCGTTCACAGATGGTGCAGAGACAGCGTCTCTGAGTTAGCGCAGCCATTACTGCCCGCTTGCGATGCTGTGCCTACTCACCGAGCGGGTCCGAGGAGAGCACCCACCCGTTGTCGCACTTGGAGCACTTGAGCGTGGAGAGGTTGGTGCCGAGCTCGGTGGGGTCGGCGCAGCGCGCGCAGTCGCACGCGAAGTGCTTCCCGCGCAGCAGCTGCTCGCGCCGGATGAGCGTGGGCTCGAGGGCGTGCGTGTACGACGTCACCAGCTCCGCGCCCTCCGCCACCGGCACCAGCGTGCGCACGATCAGCCTGCGCACGCGCCGCACCCTTTCACCACCTTCGCCCCTCCCCACTTAGGCAGCCTTCGCACAGCGCCACTCGGCGGCGCATCCGAGTGGCGCTTCCGCTGGCAAAGCTTAAGTGTCCACGCGAGCGCGCTCGAGCGGAGCAGTGGCGCTGCTACGGCACTTGCGACCCCTTCACACGGAGCCACTCGGCAGCACCACCGAGACATGCTTTCGCTCCTTCGCACACAGCCATCGACCGGCACAATGGTGCGAATGAAGGAAAGGATGGAATCGTGAATGATCTCTGTGCCGGCTGCCGCACGGTTCTTAACATGTCAGTGGCGCTTCCGAGTGGTGAGGTGGTCTGGACCTGCAATTTAGGACTGTGTTCTTCTGGTGTTTGCGAGGAAGCGCGTCTGCGCTGCTGTTATCATGTGCATCAATAACCGCCACAGCAGTGCTACTACACCACGAGTGAATTTCTCCATTTATCATCCATGCTTTGGCAGCAGACGCACGAGTCGGAAATGATGATCAGTAGCGCCATTTGAAGGAGTCCTTAGGCAGCACTGCCATCCCCATGTCATCCACGGATTAATTTCGTTTTACTTCCTACTGTTTGTGTTAGCTGGAAACCCAGAAGCTCCGTTTCCTATGCCTTTCACGAACAATTCGTGTGCAAGAACAGCACCCGACAGCATCACCTAGCTCCCCATCGCCACCCACCGATTAATTTCGTTTGATTTACTGTACTGATTGTAGTGCTGATTGTAGTAGCTGATTAACCGTTGTTAATTGAAATTATTGAAGGCGTTGTCATTGTCAACAATATTATTTATTATAGAATCGAAAGCTGCTATTCGAAAGCTGCTATTTCTATAATAAATAATATTGTTGACAATGACAACGCCTTCAATAATTTCAATTATGTGAATGTCAACTACAACTCACCACTGAATCAATAACCGTTGTTACCCAGATACGTACGAGTATAAATGCTCCTCTTCAAGTGCCCTCCATGCGCACTTTGCACCAACAACAACCGTCAGTACCATCACACAATCTTCCCAGTTTGGCAGCATAACATCCCGTAAGGATTAGAAAATTCGTTAGTCTGAGTCCCTACTTCCCGATTTCCCGGAATTGCTGAGGTATTTATTTACTATCCAACCCCGCTCCTCACGTTTCTCCCACTCCGCTCTTCGCAATTGACCCCGTCACCCGCTCCGCCCGCTCTTCGCGCCACCATATTTATCATCGCAGCTCCGCCCTCTTCGCCGCCCTTCCAAAACTCCTTCCCACTCAGCCTGCACGACTCGCCCCGCCCCGTTGCCAGGCAACTCCCGTCAAGGAGCTGCTTACATAGATTGCAGATTGCATTAAATTATTTGTGTATTTATGTAAATTATTTTTAGGGTCATATTAAACCGACGTTTCCTAGCTAGCTGTGTTTGCAGGTCTGGGCCCAGTTTTTGTTTATTATCCACGCTTAGGGGTAAGGGAGACATGTGACAAATTTCCTTCACTGTATTCGAACCAAAGCGTTATTGCATACTCAAGTCAAAAAATCCGTCAAAATTTCATTCGTCCACCAAAGAATTACTTTTTACACTAGTTGCTTATATAACTGGCGAAACATTTTGAAGCACAGCCACCAATGTTTTTCTCGGCCCTCAAAAGGACTACGACCACACAAGTTCTAAAAGCATTAGTTATTTGGTGTTTCCATCTTCAAAAGTGTCCTTGTGCCTCCTCACCTGTACTGGTCGCGCGCGCCGGGCGCCGACTCCGTGGTGCAGATGGAGTGGGTGGTGTTGGGCACGCAGCGGTGCGACAGCAGCCCCATCTGCGGGTAGAGGCCGCGCAGCAGCGACGCACCGCCCGCCGCGCGCAGCTCGAAGGCATTCACCTCCAGGTACCCGCACACCGAGTGGATCTGCTCCTCCGAGAACCTGCAGCACACACCGGGAGCAAATATTTCACCTCCAGGTACCCGCACACCGAGTGGATCTGCTCCTCCGAGAACCTGCAGCACACACCGGGAGCAAATATTTCACCTCCAGGTACCCGCACACCGAGTGGATCTGCTCCTCCGAGAACCTGCAGCACACACCGGAACAAATATTTCACCTCCAGGTACCCGCACACCGAGTGGATCTGCTCCTCCGAGAACCTGCAGCACACATCGGAACAAATATTTCACCTCCAGGTACCCGCACACCGAGTGGATCTGCTCCTCCGAGAACCTGCAGCACACACCGGGAGCAAATATTTCACCTCCAGGTACCCGCACACAACAAGTGATCTATCCACAACGTGCAGCGAGCGTGATCAGTGTTTACGCAGGAACATTCAACTGGGGTGTGGTCAGAAAATGTATTGAGTGTGGTAAATTGTTAAAACTTAATGTACTTCAACAAGACACAAAAAAGTAGTATACATGTTGAATTCTATTCCGTCTGAGTTGCAAGTGACCCGAGTGTTCCCTCCCGAAGTTTAGTGTATAAGTGATTTTTGCTGTTAACGTACAGAGCAATGCCTCTCAGACTCAAAAGATACCGAGTCATGTCAATCGTCTTGTTTAAACGTGCACCGAACAGTGAAGATGGGGAAGTGGGATATCGAATTCGAATCATCGGCAAACCGTACTTATTATAATAATTACGTCGATTTACACCAAATTACTGTTGCGGTAGTGAAGTGTGTAAACAAAGCGTTGGGTGAAGTATATTTGTCAAACAATGTGAATAATATGTGTATCAATGTGTTGTAGAAGCCTGGGAAAGGTACCAGTGCTTGACAGTCACCGCAACTCTGAAGATAAGCGTAATGCCAGATGGAAAGAAATTCCCTGAGGCGTAAGAAAAAATGAAAATCGCTGAGGGGAGGGGAGGTCCGGACCATATGGTGGATATTCATACTGCCGCACATGGCTTGCTCAGAGCAGATCGGCAGGAGTTGGGAGATGGCTGGGAGATGTTTGACCATCCACTCTGTCTGCATCCCTTTAACCCGGATAGATGATTGTGATAAATACAACGCATGGTATTTCACACAGTAATGCAATCTAATCGCCTGTTTACTGCCGATTGTGAAGATATTGACTGCCTTCAGAGGTGACTGAAAGCTCATTTGAAAGCTGCAGTATCTCTGACGGGGACGACATAGATTTCGAGTCCCGACGGTGGTATATTTTCGACACTAGCTACACAGCTCGGTCGAACTCAACAATTGTCTGGAGGAGAATTCTAGTACCCGGCTGCTTTCATTGGTAGTTTTCCATGTTTTCTGTTCGGTCAATATCAGGCGAATGACGAAGCAGCGACCTAGCAATGAGCCACACGCGAGATTTCCTTCCTCTTACTTCAGTCATCAAATCTTTTATTATGAACATACACGTCACTGCGGACCGGCTATGGTGTTCTATGTCTCCACACTTATCCAGTAAACTTTATATGATTAGTTAGTATTACTATGTGAAATATCCTGCGCTGTTCGGGTGAAGTATATTTGTCAAACAATGTGAATAATATGTGTATCAATGTGTTGTAGATTGATTTATCCCAATCTACACCACGACCACATAGTTCGGGAGACCAATCGAAATCTTAGAGCTTGTCTTTGCCGAGCCATTGTACAGATGGGGGAGATAGCTGGAGGGGGAATCTCCCCAAGACGACGTTCTGCCGGAGCCTGATATCCGGTTCCATCAGGGTAAGGACACCGAGATTTATCATGCGCTACACTTACGGGACTAATGTACGTTGACCCTGTCGGAAAGACTAAAAAACAATCAAAAACCCCGCATCAAATGTGCCACCTCGCGCATGGCGACACCGCGAGGCTTCCGCCGCTGGCCGTGTAGGGCCGCGCCGCCAGGTGCCAGCGGAGCGAAGTAATTAGAGAGCGCACTTGGGCGGCTGGCACGGGGCCCAATGGAAGGCGGCGCGGATCAAAGGGCCACCCGCGGGCCACCGGCGCCGTTCCTAGCGACGCCGCCCACGCCCAAACAGTCTATCACGTCCTAAGGTTTGAAGCCCGATGACGGCGGGTTTCCGACACCAGTTCTATCGCTAGTTGAAGTCAGTCGCTATTTGGAGGAAAATTTTAGAGGCCGGCTGCTCTGATCGGTAGATTTCCATAGTATCTTCGATCAAATACCAGCCGAATGCTGGTGGGAACCTTTACAAACATCTTTCCTTCCTTTTCCTTGTCCCACCATCTCTCCTTACACACACACACGCTCACACACACATACACACGATTACACGCATTATACTACATCACACATCGGGAGTCCATTCCGGAACTTTTACCCGGCTGAGTCTGCGGAGATTCTTGGAGGCGAAAATTTGCTTGCAGGGTTTTCCCCTGCAGATATCTCCACCAGCGTCAACCGTTCCTCGAGGGGACAAGTTCTAACGAGTCGATTGATTAATGTTTTCGCGCACGTTAACTGCTATGGTCATTAGTTCTGTTAGTGTAGTGAATGTTTTTACACCTGGTGGTAACGGTGTTCCACGCTGGAAGATGATATTCGGCCCCGACCTACACATCGATTGGCGAGGAATTTCCCTCTTCAGGTTCCTCCACAGGTGCCCCCCCTGCAGGGACAAGCTCTAACATCCTGTCTCCCGACATGTGTGGTAGTGTAACACATGTGTGTGCGTATAAGGGAAGAGGATAGGACTGGGGAAAAAATGAAAATTTTCCGTGGTTTCTCGGCTCAACATCACGTAAATGCCGAAGCAATATCCTAACAAATGGGTCATGGACCGCGCGTGGTCTTTATTCCTCTTCTTCGTTTATCCTCTCCCTTTCACAGAAAACGCTTTCTACCTTACCTCCTTTTTATAAACCTATTTTTTCTCGTGTACAATTCCGTATTTTGAGTTTCAATGTAGAATATCTTAAAATAACTTCGAGTGTTTTTTTATGAAGTATGTTTTGAATTGGGTGAACGGGTGTTCAGTTTTTGTTTCAATGCTTTATCTGCTTCTTTGATGACTATAGTTTTCGAAACTGTGTGCAGTGATGTAAACGGATGCTGGTCTCTTATACACGAGTATGTGGTGAACGGTCCGGTCTTCATGATGGTTCGTACAATCTATTTTCCTAATTCTTGAAGTTTATTGAGAGTATGTCTTCGTGATTGATTCCAGGTAGCTACTGTTTGTTTTTTTAATAGTTCATATACAGCTTGTGGAGGTTTTTCTTCATGCATTAGATTTTTTCTTTTTAGTGGAGGTATAGCTGCCGTATTGGCTGATGCAACTTTCCATTTATGAATTTAACATGTTCTTTCAAATTTAACTCCTAAGTATGTATTTTTCTGAGTTTAACAGTATCTTTTAATTAAATACACTGGGGTTTCCCAACCTCTTTACTTCTGCAGTTGTTAATATGTCTTGTGCAACAAATGAAGGATACCATTCACTTTACTGGCAGGGAGTGTCAGAAATATCACCACGCTCTTAATTATTTCTCAGGGAAGGCATTTTTATTCATATTATGAGTATATGGAAACAGAAATGCATTGATCATCGATTACCGATATTTGATTTAATATATTGTACAAAATACATTGATCGGTAAATTCATCAGTTTTTAATCAAGGAAAAGACAAAAAACAAGTTAAATGATATGTGAGGATACTTTAAAATTACATACCATACCCATTTCCATGCCATTAGAGTGTACGGACAGAATGACTCTAATGCTGAAGTCTAGAATAAAAAAATGGCGCAAGTCAAATGAGGATCACTCTTCATTCGAATTAATGAATGCTTCGAGGAATTAATATTTGACACCATTCTTATATTTACATAGGGAAAAATACGGGCAGATAATTGAAAGACACATATCGGGAGATACGATATGCCTTTGGCATCACTAATTGTACATATCTTTCCACGAGACACAGGCATATTTCTAAAACAGTGTTGGACCGCCTACCACAAGAAAAATTAGTAATTGGAAATTAAAAGACGAGTCTGTAGTACCGAAGTAATATACTTTCGTTAATATAAATGTTTGCTCGTGGAATAGTTATTTATGTAACTAGTAATCCAATCAATAAACAATACAGGTAAGACTAGTTTCTGCGCATGACTGCTGCATTTTTTAAATTTGTCGCATATATATATGCGACTAATTTACCTCAAGTTTTGTTCTCACATAATTTTCACCACTCTCATTTAAATTAATTAGGCACACAGGTCAACCAAAAATACAAAATATTTTGGCCTAAATCGAAGAACATAACTATTTTAAGGGCATTCATGGTACTTGAGAACACGACAGCTCTACTATGATTTGCATCATTGCTAAAGGCGAGTGCTCACGCTCTTACAGAAACTATAAATGTAAATCGAAATCCTGATAGCATGCTCATGCGTAAATGCCACATTAGATTAGATTACGAATGGGTTTACAGGCTTCTTATCTCCAACTGTTACGGTTTGGGGCATACTATCTAATCTTGTAACTCTTATGAATGAATATTCCGAATAGAAAAGCAAGTTCTGAGGTACAAACATGATGCAATGGTAGATGTTTCCTGAATGATTGTTACCTTGAAAGACACGTAACTGTCAGTTGAGGGAATTCTCCAACTGCTTCCACAAAGTCCCCCGGAATTTTGAAGACAATCATAGAATTTTCAATTTTTTTTATTATTTTTAATTCAATAGTTGAAGGTAAATTATTGATGCTCACACAGTCGACGTAGACAAATTTTATATCAACGAAAATGCCATTTTTTCTTTATATCTTCTGATGATTCTTAATTAATTCGACCACGCTTTAAATATTTTTTTTATTTGTAAAAGAACATAAAATTATGAAAGGTAGAGGATCTAGAATATTTTATTCGTCATTATCTTCACATTTTAGAATAAACCAAAGGACCATTGAGGCGAGAACCAACATTGCATCCTTTGGTGCTTACACTCAGGTTAAGCCTTATGAAATAATGAAAACATGATTTAGACACTAAACGTCTTTTGAGGACGTTTAGTGCCATCGGCTTTTTATCGAAATTTTACTTTTCCAGACAACAACACTTCTTCGCTGATTCCATGTGTGCAGTTCAAATACTCTGCTCTGACACTAACACCAGTTGCGCTGCTGTAGAAGCGAGTAAGGGGTAGAAAGGATAGGAACGCGAAATGACTTGCTCAGCTGTTGAGTCATGTGAGTTGTTTTTTTTCACTCATTGTTGCCAAACCAAATTGGGGGGTGTGGTCGACGAATATGACGTAAAAAAGATTCGCATTCATTTCACAAACGTTGCTTAACTTGTCTTCGCATTGTATTCCCTACTATTTTTATCATTCAGTCAACTGGAAAATGTTCGCAGGAAATGTATATTCATGTATCTAGAATTCAAGAAAAGTACAGTTTAAAATTCTTTTTTTAAGAAAGATTGTTTTCATGTCTATTTCTTTGATTAAATTAGTCTATCGGGGGTTTTCTTAAAAACGCAATTGAAGTAAATAACGCGAGATCTTTGAAATTCGATATTTATGTGCCGCCATTTCAATCCGTTACAGAAATTAATTCACACGTATTTTCACATCTGTTTTGGACATGATTTATATAATTTTTTACAATATTTTTAGTGTGGAAATCAGAACAATGTAAATCACTCGTGGAAACTATCTCTAACTTTTAACTGAATGCAATGAATTCGGGGCATTAACACATAGCACTTCAGCCCGTATAGTCCAATCACTAAGCATTCGAACCAGAAAAAAATGTCCGAATTTTTTTGTCAACAGTTCTACATTTTTTGGGGCGCTGAATTCGAATTTTATGTTTGACCCTTTTTCAATCTTTCACTTATATATAAGGGGCTTGGAGACGCGTTGAGTCAAGGTGTAGACGCAACAAATTAAAAAAAAATTATGCCTTTTATCGAAGGAGTCACTATTTACAAAATTAAAGATGACAAAATTTCCTATTAAATGCATATTTTTATGTTAATCGTTTGCTAAACGGATTAGGCACTAGAGTGCGCTGAAAAACAGTGACTTAAATTGTGATTTACCAAAATGACGAACCATTTTGTTTTATATGAAGTGGAATATAGAGATGTCATTAGACGATCGCGGAGAGGTTGCTATGTTAGAAGTAAACAACCGGCGTTAAAGGTCATTTTTCGCTAGGTGAAGACGATGTGAAGATGAGAGGCGAAAATAGTATTGTTTTGTTCGACAAAAGAGGATGATATGGAGTTCTGATGCTTTGGAGTTTAGGAAGGACAGTGAAACTCTCTAGCAACGCGGTAATGAGCGGGTCGGCTCCTGACATTTTACCAAGTCAAGAAAAGACTGTTGATGGACAACTAAACCCGATGCAATAACTGGTAGTACATAATTAAGCCTATCGACTCTTATATTAGGATAAAACGTTATTGTGGGAAAAGACGAAGGAATTTTACAAAGTAATAGTCACTACGCGTATAGGCGTCCACCGGTGATAAGAGTAAGGGAAGTAACGGGTAATAGTAGTACCGCTGGAAGAATTTGAACTTGATCGCGAGCATTAGGCGGAGGACTTTATGAAGAACGGAGATTCTGCTACGACGACGGAGAAGATTCGTCGGGGCGCCATTGAATGGAGAAGTGAAGAGCGCGCCAAGATCCGTGAATATAACAAGGTTGATTTATAATAATTACAAGGTAGAGAGAGCTGGTTATGACCAAAGATAATTTCATTTTGGATTAACGATGTAACAATTAAACTTTTATTAGAATCATATTATACTAAGTTAAACTTTTATTAGAATCATATTTCACATTATAATAATTTCCAATTTGTTACTTTAAAAGAAAGCCGATTATCATTATTCGTTACGTGCAATCCAGTACTAGATATTTTGATAAGATTTTCAGATTCCTCGCCACGCCGTATGGATGGCAGATTGACTAATTGGTTGCAGAGTAAATAGCAACAATTAAGAACTTCGAACCCAATTAACTGAGCTAGCACGACATAATTTTGGATGATAAATATTAAAATTACGTCGGAAATGTCCGGGTTACAGTCGTAATTATTTCCCGCCGCTCAAATCAATAACTAAATTATTCGGAAAATAATTACGAGTGTCATTCAAACGAAACGAGTCATGAATCTAACTTAATTCAAAATTCGCAAAATTACGAATTTTGCTGGTAGAGAAGAAGGGTTTGTTTTATATATATATATATATATATATATATATATATATATATATATATATATATATATATATATATATATATATATAATTTCATAAATACCGTAATGCGAAAAAGAAAGTTAAGTTAAAAACTAAGTTAAAAAGAATTCCCTCGCAAAAGTTGTTTTCATGCGCATTTCTTGTTATCAAGCATGATGACGTGAAACAGTGCGCCACCATGGTGGGCGGGAGAGAGCTGTTCCTCTGTGTTGGCAAGAGGGCCAAAAAATCACCGTTTTTCATCTGCCATGTTAGGCAGATGGTGAGAGTAACTGAATAATGCACAACAATGTTTTTGTGGAAATGTCTACGGGTTCGTTATTTCCGATGTACAAAGTAGGACAATTTAGGTTTGTCAATTAATTTCTCCAGTCTTGAGGGAGAAAAAATGGTATAGAGGTAGAGGATGGACTTTGGAATCCGAAAGGATACACAATGCATCACTGTTAGATCGATTCGTGGGGTATTCTGTTATCCCAAAGAATAGAAGCGACAGAAAACAAGGTTACTGAAAATTTATTTAAAATAAATAGCAATTTAGTTTCACTATAATGAATAGATAATGCACGAAAACGACGTGTGTAATCCATGTTATTATAAGATATGTTAATTGCATTTTAGGTGTGGATCTTTGTCCTTTAGCCATGAGCGCACATCGCGACCTTTTTAAAATTTTTGGATCTAATACTCCATTATTTTCTACACCAGAGTGCATAGTAGAGAACCTCACGACAAACGTCATGGTGGAAAGCAAAATAAACTATTTCTTATTTTGGGGCGGAATTACGTACTGCATAATACCTACCATATACGTAAACGAATACAGGGAAAATTCGTTATCCCATCTTTAATTTCTTAAACGGAAGCCCGAGACGAATAACAACACATAATGTAGACCAGACATGTCAAGGTTGCAGGTTAAGTAACCAGTTTAGTAGGAAATGGTGTGGAGTTTAGACATTTGCATCATAGAATTGGATTTGGAGCGTTGTTTTGTCGTAAGTTTTTATTTCTTCAAAACCAAAAAATCAACTTTTTTCGGCCACATTGCGGCCATCTTCTTCCCTGTGACCCTCGCTGTCTTCTTTGGACCGAGGACCCCAGCCGCCTCAGAATTTGTAAGTCAGTTTGCTCATCTAAATTTAAATTTATTTATTCACTTATTTATTAGTCTACACTATTTTTGTTTCATTTATTTTACTTGAGAGAGGGAAAGAGAGATAGAGAAAAAGAAGAAAAAGAGAAAAAGAAGAGAAAAAGAGAGAAATGAGAGAGAGAGAGAGAAAGAGAAAAAGAGAGAGAAAGAGAAAAAGAGAGAAAGAGGGAAAAGGAGAGAAAGAGGGAAAAAAGAAAGAAAGAGGGAAAAGAGAGAAAAAAGAGAGAAAGAGAGAGAGAAAGAGTGAAAAAGAGAGGAAGAGAAGGGGAGAGGAAGAGGGAAAGAGAGAGAGAGGGAGAGGAAGAGAGAGGGAGGGGGAGAAAGAGAGGGAGAGAGAGTAGCTACCGTCTCTACTGCCCTGTTCACCCCTAGTAAACAAGTACTATATGACTATCTATTGTTGTTACAAGCAACATCTGAACATACTCGTATGACGTTCTTTTTAACTCCTTCGCAGTTCTAAAGCTGTTAATAAAGTATTTCAATGTATTCTCGTACATACGAGAGCATTTTGTGGTATTTTGTTCTTATAATATAACACAGGAGTAAATATAAAACCAAGTTCAAGTTGTTTGGCTCAAATCTTCCGGGATTGAAGATGTTGCAATGCCGCTCTTCGGAGTTGTGCCGTGACACATCTGGCAACGATGTAACCTTACTCACGTGATTCGGCCCATCTCCAATTGGCGTGTTGTCTTCGTCGGCCGTTGAATTCTCAGTCCGGGCACACGGCCAACATCTCGAACATACCTTGCGCGATCAGTGGGCGAATGACAATGACGCATTAAATGTGACAAGGAGAAATTTGATTCGCACCAATGGCAGCAGATAAATTGTCCAATTAAATGACATGCATTCATTTGCTGACATCTCTATGTTGCCAAAGCCTACATCAGCAGGTCATTGACATCTTTGTTGTAGATGACATCGTAGTAACCAATCAGGTAAAATATCTCCTTCTACATCTTTGTTTTTCGTCTTCTTATTTTCTTATTATTACAATAAGATAAGACATTGACATAAAATTATTTCCAGTTTACATTGTAAGCTAGATAGAATTCATTTCTTTTTCTGTCTAGTATACAAGTAAACACGAAATACGCCGGGAACTTCAGCTAGTCATTGAATTGTTTGTTGTAACGAGCTGAATACTTGCGATTATAACGCCCATAAGGTAGAGATGTAGAAAAGGTACAAAAGAAAAGTATTACAAATTCACTACACCAAAAATAGAAAACCCCAAAAGTACTGTTTCATATCGTTCTGAAATGTTTTAAAATTATGGTACAATACACTCACTATTCATCTTCGGAAAACGACCCAAGGTGGCTGAGTTAGCTCAGAGCAAGCAATACCGTTATCTCTGCAGCAACTGTAACCATGTTCTTAAGGTCCAAGTTCGAGAGTGACTCATTTTCCACACTTGCTAAATAGCTGAGTTGAATTCGGCCACTATCTGGAGGAGAATTCCAGGTGCCAGCGGCTTTGAACGGTAGTTTTCCATACTTGCTCCGATGAGTACTCTAACAAACGGTTCACGAGACGGGTCCTTCCTCATCCTAGCCCCCTCCTCTCCCCTCACACACTTACATTTGCATACACCACACTACCACTCACATCAGGAGAACAGTCGGGAACTTGGAGCTTGACCCGCCTAGAAGTGGCCCCTTTAGGAAGATATCTTTAGAAGGAAATTCACGGAAGAGAGTGTGAATGTCTATGCCAGATGTCTCATCTAGCGGGTAAGGGGGGGTATTGAACTTAGCAGTTGACGCAGGGGGAGTGTGCACGCACCTGTCTAGCTTGCAGCTGGAGCGCAGGAAGTCGACGACGTTGGTCTGGTTGGCCGCCCACGCGGGCGTCTCGCGCCGGATGTCGTTGTGCGTCTCCATCTGCGACACCTCCTCCTTCCAGCGCTGCGGGTCGCGCTCCCCCTCCAGCAGCACGCGCAGCGGCGCGATGCACTCCAGCTGCGGGCACGGCTCCCACCTGCGCACGCGCGCGCGCGCACCTCCGTCACATGCTCACGCGCACACGCGCGCACGCTGGGGCATGCCATTCACCAATACGCTCCAACTTGCCCCACACAAACTTGGACACCCCCCTCCTCTCTTACACACACACATGCGCGCGCGCACGATCAGCACACTTAGCACAATATTTGTTTGCAGCCCACAGATTCCTGTTTGCTGCATACAGGCGGTTAGTGTAAAGCTGACCAAAAAAGATATTATGTTTGCTGTAGGATCTACGACGTTCAGAACTTATCTGCACACTCGACTCACTTAACAGTCGCATACCAATGGGGGTCCCAAACACGCTCCTCAGCGTATATTTTTCTTTGCTTAGGAATGGAAGTACTAGTTCATTGTTTAGGACTTATTTTTGGTACGTTTCTTAATCCTTACGGATAGTTTCGTCTTTCCTCTTATCGGATGTTTACAAAACAATGCGAAACGATCGTCATGTATAAGCTTATGTGCTTATGTGCTTCTGGGGACCTCCAACGTTCTCTAACAATCAGTGTTTCCATAAACACATTACAACCTTATTTTAGTATCTGCTGATGTAGCTAACAATTGTTCAATCGGAGCAACGTAGTTATTGTTGAACAAGTCTTTCAGACGAAAGATGTGGCGATCAGTGTCTCCGCGGAATAAAGAAGATGTTTCATATTCAGTGCGCCAGGAAAGTGTTTCCGCGATAGCACCTCGCCGGTGAGAGTGCTAGCAATAGAAAAAATTATGTTGGTAGCACAAGCCGCAGCTTGTAACAAAAGAAAACGTAAATTGCTGACCACAACGATAACTGATGCTGTGAGTGTTCCCTTCACTTGTTTCCCAGTGATCTGGTTGCTACCAACATAACCGCAATTTTTAATAGGAGGTCCTGATTCGGGTCGATGCGGAGAGACTTTCCTAGCGCACTGCCCGTGCAATTCCTGAAAAAACGGAAATATTGTAACTTACACTTGCAGATAATTATTTTATTGTATTTATTCCCTTCCTGATCTCCGGGTAACGAAAAAGCATTGGTATGCGAATATTAATTGGGAATTAGTTCTATTCAATAGTTCTCTGTTTTCATCAAACACGTATATTCTAACTACGTTAACGTTGTTGGGTGTTTTAAGTTATTTTTTTTCATTTGAGAGGAAAAGTGATGGAAGGCTATTGTGTGTGTAAACCGGAGAGATGATGCTAATTACCAATTTTCGGGCGGCTGGAAGCGCACGCCGGCGTCCGCGAAGACCTTGCACTCGTTGAGGGCGTGGTCGGGCGCGGCGGCGCACTCGTCGGTGCACGCGGGCCAGCCGCAGCGCGGGCACAGCGGCGTGGTTTCGTCGGCCGGCGAGTAGCAGCCCAGGCACACGGGCGGGGAGTCGATCTTGGGGCCGACGGCCACTGCGCGCTCCCTCAGCACCTCCGCCCCGGCCGCCAGGGCGCGCGCCGCCACCACGTACCTGCGCACGAGCGCTCCGTCAGGCCGCCCTCACACGCAGCCTGCCATTGCGCTTCCGCTGACAAACACCGAGTAGTGTGGGTGAGTTGCTTGCTACTTGCCGAGTGACGAACATTCGAGTTTCGCCCTACCCACCGCGTGTCGGTCTTTTGAACACATCAAAGGGAGCGAACATTCGCCGAACACGTCAGCTCCTCGGGATTGGACGAGCACTAGCTCGCTGCTCAGCGAATGCCGAGTGTGTAGAGCCGTCTTAGGAGGAAGTTTTCACATGAGCGGTGCAGAGAGGATGCTGTGGCGCGCAGGGCCCCTTCACAGGGAGCCACACGGCAGCGCTTCCGAGTGGCGCTTCCGCTGGAAAGCATTGGTTTAAATCGAAGTTTCCACATGAAAAGCGCAGTGGCACTGCTGTGGCACATCTACAGAAGTTTCAGAAAGATCTTCGCCATTTTTGTAAGCGTTCTTTGCTCTATTTTAGCAAGAATTTGAAGAAAACCTCTTAACAAATTTTGAGAAAATTTTGAAAATGTTAAAACTAAGTAAAGTTCTCTCGAAATTAAAATATCCATTTCAAATTCACAGCGCTACGAGTTCGGTCAGATTAATCGGAAAATAACAATTTTGGAGAAAATCCTATATTGTTTAGACGCTAGTGTTGTAACCAGGGCTCAGCGACGTTCCGCCGTAAACTACATTTTTGATAACAGGGACTCACAAAACCACTTTCTCAGTCGAAAATTCGACACTTTTTCATTATCACTACCTACAGCATGGGCATTCCCTTAGGCCTTTTGGGCTGTCTGCACTTGGGAGCATTGGATAGCGCTGCGGGTTAGCCCTGAGCGCCTTTGAGGATAGCCACCGACCAGCGCCACTGAAAGCAGGTAGGATGGATTCTTGGCTCGATAATTTTGGCGCCGACAACCGCAAGAGAGTGACATGTTAGGGTCCCTTCTTACTGAGACATTCACTAGCACTTTTGTTTGCCGCTGTTGCTGACAATGCATTGATTTAAATGGGGCTATTCACACGAGTGGTTCTGTGACGCCGCTACGACGTGGGCGGTTAGTGGCGCTCTCGCCACCAGTAGTGCAGACGCGCCAATCCTGCAGAATACAGTTATAAATAGTACTAGCCTTGACACTAGGTTAGTACCATTGCTTTGCCACCCGACGCGCCACTCTGACGCGCCCCTGAGTTCAGCGGTTTACGTATTGACGTCTTGCGGCCGCCGCCGGAGCCCACAGCGGTGACTCACAAACCCTTCCTTTCTCATGCGCAGTGGTGCTGGACGATGGCTCCGAGCGGTAAACCTCCGACGCTCCTTTGAGAGTTCTTTTACATGGCACCTCCCAGGAGCACTTCCGATTGACGCGTCTGGTGGCAAAGCGTTGGTGTTTATGGAGACTTTAACCCGAGCAGCGTAGTCGCTGTGCTGTGGCGCTGGGTGGCGAACTCCCTCCCCTAGCAGCGCTGACGTGGGACGGTGCCACCGCCAGCAGAACAGTCGTAAAGGGCAGCCTTCACACTGGTCCACTCGGAGGCGCCACACAGCTGCCTATAAGTCGTGTAGCAGCAGGAAGTGCAGTTGATATGAGTGGATCATTTGCAAATGTTCTGAGTATTTTGGAAGTGAATAATGAAGATTTTAATATAGAGATAGAAAAATATTCATCAATAAGGAACACCAAAAGTGAAAAGCATTCAGTCAAACTTGAAAAAAACTAAAGCGTAATTTGTACCTTGCTTTTTTTCGTTGACTAATGGCAGTAAACCATAATCATCTTCCTCGTCAGATTCCATCATGAGTGACCGATTAAGACTGTGGTCAGACTACATCATGACCAAATTGGCATTATCTGCTGGCAGAAGCATTGCCGAGTGTCTGTGAGTGAAGGATTCCTTAGCTTCTAGCAAATAGTTGTGCGCAGGCAAGAGGGCTGGCAACGGCATTTCTGAGCTCTCTTACCCATTGAACTTGTTCTACTAAATGTACTACTATGTTGAAAAGAAAAGGCATTGGTATGATGAAGTAAAAATGCTGATTTTCTTTCACATATTGCAATTTATGGGTCTCTCGCGCCAAAAAGTGTGTTTTTTGTTCCTTTATGCTCTAAATTACTTTCCACAATACAAAGTATAGCCAGAATCCACGTTCAGTGTTTCCTTGATAGTAAAAAAGCTATTTTCAACTCTCTGTTTGTGAAATCGTGTCCATGAACAACACTAGCGCAAGAACCATAGGTAGAATTTTCACCAAAATTGATAATCCCCAGGCAATGTCGCGATCCATCAAATTTTTAAAGCGAAATTTAATTTTGGGAAGTAAGTTGCATGAAGTCCCAAACACATTTTCGAAATATTTTCACAAACGCAATTTTCGAAAATTACAAAAGTGTTTATGTCCTCCTACAACTACAATATTGAATATATAGTATATTTCATTCATGAAATATATTTTCAAAAATTAGATCTTATTTAAGAAAGACATGTGCGCTTTTTTAAAAATATGATTAAATTTCGCTCAATTTTTAGAGAAATCGCGATATATTTGTTAACAAATACGTAAACAAACTTACATTTCATATCCAAAATGATTCCAAATCTTTGCTATAAACCTACGTAAGAATGCAGCAAAATACATTGCATTCTATTATACAAAATTTTTATTAAAGATTTTAAATTTAGAAATAAAAATATGTATTCTTTCGAATGTCACTCGCATCATTTAATGCAGACTTTTTTCAAGAGATGACTGAAATATTATTCGGATACGTGGTAAAATATTTTAATATTGTAAAATCTTTAGAAATAGTCCTTTTGAACAACGCTAGTTTCAATCTATCCATTGTAATACGAGGGGACTAGTTTGAAACGGAATAATGTGCATTTTTTCATGATTCTGCTATAGATGCCGAACTCGTTTGACCACTTTCCCTTCAAGATTCATTTTTAGTTTCAACAGTTATTGGAATGGATAAGTTTACATTTCGTTTCATAGTTTTGTGGTGAACCAATGATGGTATAATACGAATTTGAAATATGCAGTTGTTGAAAAATATAATAGTATATAAAAAAATTTGGGTTGTTGAAAAGTTGCTGATTTTCTTACTCTGTCTGCCCATTGATTCATATGATCGTTCCATTATACAATTTTGTAGAGTCACCTCTGAAAGCTGCGGTGTGATACGCGAGACACAGGTCCATTGCTCTAGAACACAACCAACGACCTCCGAATGCATATGTATGCTTTCGGCAAAAGGAACTTGTACTCGCTTTATCGCAGTACATGTTTTTTTCAATACATTACTTCACTTTAATGAATATTCAGTTCAATATTTTCTCGTTAATTTACTACAAGAACAAAAGACAAAATACTTGCCTCCCCACTTTCTCATTCCGCTGCACGCGGTACGCCTGCAACAGAAGAAGAGATCGAGTTAATGTTTGGATTACAATCCCAACTATTAACGAGTCTTATTTAAAATATTGTTTTGTCATTTCAGCCTCATTTGCAAAAATATCGGGATAAAGTGTTTAGCGGCATATTTGAATCCAATTCCTTTTTAAAAGGGCCCAACTTTCAATTTCATCGATTGTCGTTATATCCGTATTTTGTTTGTTTATGCATAGACCCATCGAAATACTTTAAATGCATTATCGTCTTGGCTGTCCGGGAGATGCCGCCGCGCCCAACGCCAGATGCCAACGCTTCGGCCGTCGATCTGCGACCTTCCTCAGGGCGAAATGCCCGGCAGCCAAGTGGATTCTGACTCCGGCAGTGAAAGCCTACGATATCACTGTGAAACGCAGTTTCCTTGCCAAGAAATGTCATGGAAATGGAGAAATGTCTTGGACCAGCAAATATTCCATGTGTAATATTTTATGAAGCGATCATACAAAAGGCCAAAATGCAGTCATAGTAAAGATGCAGTCATACTTTCCTTACCCGTCAAATTACTATGTAATACTGTAGAATTTTCGTTTGTCAGGACCGCGATATATGTTCAATTGGTCACACATAGGATTTCCGCAATATGCGCATTCCGCATTGAGTAAGTTATTCTACATCTCTAAAGATTTAAACTGCGAAATATTTGTGTGCAATATATTAAAAAACAATATATACAAAATAGATACAATATATGAAAGTAATGACATTCTTGGCAATAACAAAAGTTGGCATTGTTATGAACGATAATTATGTTGCGCAATACAATAATTGGAGGCAGACTCTCTTCAAATAAATGTGAAATGCATTATGTGCCTCATTTTATCGCTGTATATACCAAAGCCATCTTGTCTGATTTGTGTAACCCCCAATGTCACAAACCTGACATATACTCTATTAAAAAATTGGGATAATTTGTAATTCGTTACAGCCTGGACTTCATCGCAGCGTTGCGAACTTACCTTGGTCCTCACCGTGGAGCCATGAAGATACAATATTAAATGCCTAGAGCGCATGGCTTCCATGGTAGACACGATAGTAACGAGTGTCGTAATGAGTGTTTCGGGTTGCATCTGCGCTTCCTGTTATCCTTTTATCAATGCAAACTTCGAAATTGTTTGTCTTTAATCTGGTGCGCAACTGTGGTAAGCCTCTAACCAGCAGTAGCAATTAGTACTATGTCAATAGTATACTTGAAAAAAATGAACAAAATCTTCACATTTAAGGCATCAACTGTTGCCATTTCGTGATTATGACGGGTTTCAGGGTACGCGTTACAGTGTCTCTGATGAGTCTCCAGTATTCGAGCCCTGACGGTGGAGGATTTTCGGCAATGCCGTATGGCTAGTTCAGTCAGCCGCTGTCTGGAGCAGAAATTTAGCAATCGATTGTCCTGATCGATAGTTTTCCGTGGTTTCTCCGTACAATACCAGATGAAGGCCAGAGAAGTTTTTAAACAAGCGGGCCAAGGACAGCGAGAGATCTTTTCTTCCTCATCGTTGTCGTATCCTCATCCCTCATACACACAGACAGACAGAGACACACACACACACACAATTACATACACTGCGTACCATTACATACACAAAGTCGCAAAGTCACGTTCTGGTGGGGAAGGAAAACCACCATCTCCCGAAACATAACACGCACTATACTTAGGGTTTTTGATTGATTTGTGGTTCCAGTCGCGACAACTGCTAAGGTCATTAGACCCGTAAGAGTAGTGCATGTTTTTATCGCGGAGGTTGCGATGATCTCCCGCTGGATGGCGAGAACCGGCGCAGAACAACTTCGGCTTTGTGGGAATTTTCCCTAACCAGATATCTCCCAACATGGATCCGTCCCAGCAGGGATAAACTCTAATCTCCCGACTACTGACATGACATGCGTGGTAGTGAACTTCATGTGAGTGTAACTGTATGTAATTAAGGGCTAAGATAGGGATAAGGAACAGGAAGGAAACAACGCGCGCGGTCCGCGGCCCGTTTGATAGGGTACTGCTCCTGCATTCACATGGTGTTGATCGGAGAAACCACGGAAAACCACCGATCAGAGCAGCCGACCGCTAGAATTTTCCTCCAAATAGCGAATGAATTCGGCCTAGCTTTGTAGCTAGTGTCGAAAATATTGCCACTGTCAGGACTCCAAGCCAAGGACCTCCCGGTCAGAGGCACTGCAGTTGATGCCCTGTGCCAGCCATACCGGCCACTATACTTACGGGGTAATGATCTTAGTAGTTGACGTTCTCGGAACAAAATTATCTTTCAATCACTGAATTGTCATATTTCATTAATCTTTTCTATACACATTATGGCATAGTTTTCTTTCAATTTCTGCGGTCATTGAAAATTAGTGATATTACATGTGTTTTTGTATTTTTCCCGAAATTGTGGGAATCTCACGACACCATGGACACGTCTGATGGCTGTAGGATGGATAGTGTGCTTTTAATTTCTGTACGCACATTGAAAATTAGTAATATGTATTTGTTTGTAACTTTCCCGAGTTCCTCCGTATCTGTTGTGTTAATTCTGTTGAAAAGATAAGACTAAATTTTTGCGACAAATGAATGTGTATGTGGCAATGCTCTGATGTTTGTTGGCGCGCGGCGCGTGGCGCAGAGGCCTCTTGGCACGCGCGCCATCCGCAACGCGCGCCTTCGCCCGGGGCAACGCCCCCACCCACGCCCTGCCCTTCGCCCCCAACCTCGGCGTCCCCACGCCCACGCCCACGCCCCCCTTCGCTTTCGCTGCCGGCCGTTCCACGCCCACGTCCTCGTCCATTCGCCTCGCCAAATGTCACTGCATCACTACGTTATTGCTTAATCAAAGTAATTAACTATAACTGTGTTTATTAAGAAATTTTATTTTTTATTTAAAAAAAAAAAATAATATAAAATTCTGAGTATCATCTGTAAACGGTGTTTAATTCCATGAAAGTTTAACTCTTGTATAATGATCAACTAAGTACGTAATTTGTTTTCTGTGCAATTTATTGTAGATAGATCAATGAACTTTCTTATTTACTTTTCTTCACTGCAAAGTGTTTATTAGAATACGCAGAAAACGAATAATTGACAGAGAAAGGTAATTATTCAAGTAGAGATTCAGAGAGAGAGAGAGAGAGAGACTGTACCAATTCAAAAATCTATATCATTCAGAACTTTTGCTAATTAATCGAGAGAAAAAGTGTACCGGTACTAAAAAAATCCTCATTTTTATTGCAAAAAACTAAGAAGTTATTTGTAAGTTATTTAATCTTTTTCACGAACGATTTCTTTGTTTACTGTTTTAATGTGTTTTTGTGTGCGAAAAGCCAATTTAAACAACCGTCTTTCAGGAAACTTATGACGTGTTTTCAATACTGGAGAAATAATTACCCTTCTCTGTCAATTATTTTTCTGCGAGAACTCATCAAGTTGATAATACCAACCCTTGACGCTTTTAAAGAACAATTGTTGTTGATCACATACAAAGTAATCATTGTTAATACAAAGTGACCCCTAGAGGTGTATATTGAAAGTTGTGGGCGGTGGCAATTTGAGTCTGTTTCGAGTGGGGCTTTGTCGTATACACGATATTTTCAGGAATACTCACAGTAAGAAGTTGCACGAATTCACATCGGAAGAGCATGCAGACATACAGCGTCAGTGATCATTCTATCTCCATAAGCCTCATCAAAATCCCGTAAGAGTATAGCGATAGATGTGGGAAGTCTGAAACATTTCTGGAACCCGTTTTTCTGGAAAAGTCTGAAGAAAAATTTTGGAGCCACTTTTGAGAAAATGGCGTTTGAACGTTTCTGAAAATGCGTAATTTTGAGGTCATTTTAATAAAACACTGTTGAGTTTTCCAGAAACTTTACTTGACATTATTTAAAGCACATATACTCAGAAATACAATAACCTGAAGAAATCGCCTCTAATGTAAATATTACCGAAATAAGAGACAAGTCACAAAAATATATTTTTTTGTAATTTTTTGAAAAATCAAAACGATACATTGAAATGAATTGTACAAAGTGAATGAAATGAATCGATACAACGAAATGTCATATTTAACAGTAGAATGAGCACTATCCTTTGGAACAATTTGAAGATAAAATTTGGAGCCATTTTTGAGAAAACGGCGTTTGAGAGTTTCTGAAAATGCGGGATTTAGAGCTCATTTTCTCAGTAAAGTGTTGTGTTATTCAGAAATTTTACAGTACACACGCTGTTGCGTCCAGTGCCGGGAACCTACTGAAAACGACCGTCATTTTACGTTCTATATTTGGGAATATTTTTAAGAAAGAGTCCACGTTATTTCGCACTTAGTAGACTTCCCGTTAGCTTTTTTACCAGCTCCTTATATTCCAATTCCGGAAACTTCCTAATAACTTTCTGGAAGCACTTTCTCCTTGATTTTCACTTTACGCTATCATACATAAACATTTTCTGCTTGAGAGTGAACTTGGCGCGAGTGATGACAAGCCGAGTACTTCACAAGAGTGCAAACAAGCCCTGCCGCACCCTCAGGTCTTGAAACTCTCCCGGCGGGCGGGATCTCTCCCGCGGAAAACGACCGCCTCCTTCGCCAGGGAAGATCGTCCGACGCCCGCGCAGAATGGGCTGCGATGAACCTGTCACGGAAACTTCTAAAATTGACATTGACGTTTAAAAAAATATTGTGAAAATTCTTTAAAACAATTCCTTGATATTTTTCAAATACTACAGCACAAAATAAATCTAAATATTAAATATTACACAATTCACGGTAAAGATGATCTTGCACTTGCGTTGAATTTCAAACCGAACTCCTGGAAATCAATACTTTAATTTTCCCCGAAAAGTCAATGCTATCCCAGAGTTCTTATAGTAGTAATTTACTGCTGTCTCTCATGTAAAATAAATTTTCTTGAAACATTCTTTTATACCTCGAAAACTAGTCACCAGC
The DNA here is from genome assembly GCA_011170035.1 of Teleogryllus occipitalis. Classification (NCBI taxonomy): domain Eukaryota; kingdom Metazoa; phylum Arthropoda; class Insecta; order Orthoptera; family Gryllidae; genus Teleogryllus; species Teleogryllus occipitalis. Next base: position 95,290 of record BLKR01004094.1, on the reverse strand, counting down.
AGAGAAGAAAAAGGAAAATGAACTTAATGGAGAATGTATCAAAATGAACAGGCGTCTGCAATAATAGAAGCAATGAAGATTGGAGTGCGCAATATTTGCTTTTAAGTTATTAAAGAAATCAAAAAAAATAGCGGTGGCTTTGTAAAAAGTGTCTATTCTTAACTTATCAGGAAAACACCTTTTTGACAACACTAAATTGTCAACTCGTACTTTAAAAATAAACAGTAATTAAGAAATAAACGCATTATAAAGTTTTCGTTTTTATATTATTCATATTCGTAGTAAAAAAATTGTAAAAAAATTCAAAGTAACAAATTGTCATTGAAATGATAAAAGTTAATAAAGTCAGCATGAGCATGAATTAATCATTTTTCTGTCCTTAAAATTGAAATGTTTAGAAAAGGAGAGTACAAAATAATAACCAAATGACTACTTTCATAAAAAAATATTATTTAAGTGTCGGCGCTCCGATTAGCAAAAGTCGTAATTAATTCGAGCAATAAAGTACCACTTCATGTAGCTATAATTTATAGAATTATACAACGGCCTATTACACGTACTTTGGAAGATTTCCAAGTCGTTCCTTTTTTTATATAATGGCTACTCCCATTCGCTTCCAGGTCTTCACGGCTACTTCACGAGTAATGACACGATGGCATTATGTTAGATGCCACTCGATCAATTCTCAGAAGAGCCATTCGTTTATTTCCGAGGAGTGCTCGCAATGCAGAAACTTGTAATATTTCAGGTTCCTTAAGTGCATTCGATTTCAAATTGAAAGTGCAATACAAAAGTGAAACGATGTCTTAAAAATTGTCTGTTTTTAGTGAACTGAAGAAATTAATTTTATTATTTTTTTTATTTATTTATTTATTTATTTTGTAGACGTTTCATAAATATATTCACAAATTAGCCGAGATAAAGATAAAACGCTTTACGTATCCAAAGCCGATGGCTTCGCCGAGATTAAATCCGTTTTCCTTGGAATTTGACAATGTTGGAGATGTGTCACTTCTCTTGTGCAATAACGATGAGTCTTATTTAATTTGATTTAGTAAATGTAAAGTTTTAATTTGGTCCTGTAATATTAAAATCCAACAAATCGAGTACTTCGAAACAAATCGAGTCTTCTAGCGAAGAAAATGTAAGAAATTGAAAATGTTTTGAGGTAAATTTGTCAAAAGTGTTTAATCTTTTGTTTCTTATGAGAACAAATCTACTGAGATAACTCCGTAATTAGTAACCCATGAACACATTCAGGATTAAAAGTAGAGGTCATCTCTGAAGCAGACATTAAAGGGATGTCACAAAGTTGGAATAAAAAATACATCATTTACTAATTCAGTGATACATATAATTGTTATTCCCTGTTGAGATCATTCCAACAACGAATGAACCTTCTACTTTCATTCATTACAAATTCGAAAGAACTCACAAACAATAATATTCTCCACACAAGTGGGCAATCTAAAACTCAAAAAAGAAGGCCAAATTGGAAAGATCTTTCCGACTTTTACGATTCATTAATCGGATTGATAAGAATAAAAAATAATTTTGTAATGTAAATCGTGTTAAAACATGGGAGTTGGTACATAAAACCGTTTTAATAGTGGTTTAAAGTCAGATACGGAGGTGATAATATTCGATTGCTCTCGATAAAAATTTATTAGCTCTATTTTCATTCGGATCTTCTCAGAAGATTCTGAAAGAATTCTAGAAAAAAAGAACGACCTGTTTTTGAGAGTTTTAAGGCACCTAGTGTTGAAACGCTGTAGATTCTTAATACTGCCATTAAGGTTTTACGTAAATCCTTAGGACATGTGTCATTATATTGACGATAGTTAAACTTATTGATGTAATGAATCAAGATGTTTTTAAGTACTTCTATCGATACTTTTTATCATTTATATAGCTCTCTATTTCGGAGGATAGAAGAGACAGAAAACTTTATTGTATTTAAAATGTCTTTTTAATTTGAACTTGCATAGCTCAGATAAAAATTGTCACGAAAATACCCACACTAATCTATACTCATTTTCACGTCATGAAGACACAATAGGCTCTTATGGACAATGTTATTTTTACGGAAGAATCTCGTGCACATCTCTTGCCAAATCGATTGTTACAAAAGGAAGTAGAAAAAACATAGTCCAGTAGAAAAAAATGACGAACACGATGGTAATCATGAAAAATGTGTCATTCATTTGCTTTTTAAATAAAATAATGAAAATTCTGGATTTCTGCAGAACTGATTTTTTAAACACCATTTCATTCAGACCGTTAAAACACATCCAAAAATTGGTGGAATTATTTTGGAAAAATTCGATACAATATTTTAGTTTTAAGCTGGGAGAAATTTTTATCAATATGTGAAAATGTATCTCTTTAAAAAATGATTTGTCAACGAAAATGTGTATATTTTTTATTTGTGCATGGAAATATATCGTTGCTGGGATATTTTTGTCCTTGAAATCCGATTAAAACTTCCAGCGACAAAGTTTTGGGTAAAATGATGAAATTATTTTCTATCATCACCCTCTTGTAATCCATTACTTCTGTGTATTTGATGTTTGTTTTGAAGTCGAGCCGCGCGCGACATGAGACGAGGATATGAGGCATTCCTTCTTTAGAATGAAATTGGAAAATAAGAATGAAGAAATACCGACCCCGAGAAAAAAGTTAACTGGACTGAAATATAAAATAAGTAGGAAAATGAAGTTCAACGAAAATGAAGTTGTTCATATGGTACCACTCAAATCCCATGCGTTTATATTTTAATACGTTCCTGCAACAATCTTGTACGTAATGAATGATGTTAATAATAAATATTTACCAGATTTCAAATATTCTACATTTTATCGCTTATTGATAGAAATGAAATTTGAATTTGGAAACCGAAAAAAGAGACAGAAATGATACAATAGTGTGCCGATATTTATAACTATGAGAAATGCGACAGTTTAGACATGAGAAAAAGAACATCATGTACTATGATGAAAGTTGGATAAACGTTGGTCATAGTGCTTCGTTTGTTGTGTAAATTAATTAATCAATTCTTGACGGCACAATCAAAATTTAACGATTTTTTCTCATTTATAAGAGAATACAAGTAAAGGTCCCTTTGTATTAAATATTTACGCTAATAAAAATATTAAGACTATAATAATAATAATAATAATAATAATAATAATAATAATAATAATAATAATAATAATAATAATAATAATAATAATAATAGGGAGTGAGGAAATAAACATTTTTTAAAATTAGATGAATATATTGAGAAAGGTAGACATGATTTTGACGATTCTGGAGGGAGCGGGCAAGCAAACGTGCGGTGTCGGCAACTACGCGCGGATTCTCCATTAACCCTATACTACCTTCACAACGTGAAAAGCAGTATAGGGTTAATAGTGGAGAAATGGCGTAAGATAAAGGGTGTGGATGTGGACGCAGGGGAAGATGAAAACGTCCGAGTTGATAAATGAACGAGCGAGTGAGTAAGAGAAAAAAGATTAACGAGAAATAAACATGCCAGGACAGCTGAACTCTGGGGTATGCAAGTTATTCAGGTGTAAGTTTAAATAGCTTTGCTCTCGCTGTGGAAAACATTGAGAATATTTTGGGAAGGAGAAGCACCTCCTATTCACAGGAAAGCGTATGCTTTATAAATATATTATAGCCTTATATATATATATATATATATATATATATATATATATATATATATATATATATATATATATATTATATTTAGCGTACCCGTGCGATAACTCTCGCATGTTAAACTTCACCCTCTTCTCCATCCTTCCATTTCCATATTAAGAGGGAAAACTGTTAAAGAAATTTATTTTTTTTGTTTTAAAAACGTATAAAGGAACTTAAACAAAAAATAAAATTGATGTTTGAAGCAAATTTTGAATAAAGGATTATTCAATGTTATTTGTAGATTTTCTTAAAACAATTCACGGCAATTCTTTAAAAACATCATTTGAAGTAATTAGACAAACTTGCGTGACAGCTTTTCGCGTTCCTTGATAGTCACAAAAATGTTAGAAAAGCTTTATAACACTTAATATACTAAGTGTATTAAAATACTATTTATTAAAATACTCATAACGTAATGTTGTTCATGCAGGATCGGGCAAGATCAACCCTACTCTTCGAAGTATTATTTAACTTTATAACCGAACAGAGAGGTACACCCGTGCAATTCCATCGCCTTGAATATCATAATCTAAATATTTTTAAAAAAGTAAGGTATTCTGCCATGGCTTCGTTTGGAGCTTCTACTTAACCGATTATATTTATTTTTCCTTTAAATGAAAGAATGTGCTCGCTGAATGTGTTATTAGTTATTGTTTCTGTTGATTCACCAGCATTTACGGTGGAAATTAATTAAATAAATAATTATTTAATAGTACACTTATCAGTAGTCAATTGTTTTCTTCCAATGGCTGTGTTTCAATATTGATAGATATAAGTATATCGATAGATGTACGTCCTCGCCGCTTGATGCGTGTATTGTTTACAATTCGTCTAGGTTGTGTTTCAGGAGCAATATTTGCATTTTAGTGGGGACTGTGTTTGTATCAATTTGTTTTCGTGGAGTATTTTGTAGAGAGATTTGAACAGTGGATTTTATTCGATTTTTCTGAAGTAGTGAAGCAATTTCGTTTACCATTAGGTCTTAATCTATGAAATGTCTGTATTGTTCTGCTGTGTACTTCCTGTGTGTGAAAAAATCTGCAAATCAGATTACTTTGTGTTGCTTAAATGGAAAAATAAATTTGCCTTCTAACAACATGTCAGAAGAAATGAAACAGTTGTTTATAAGAGGTGATGGGACACCAAAAAACTTCAGAAATTATATCCGCCAATATAATTATAGTCTGCCTTCTGTGTCATTCTGTGCTGATATTGCATTGGCAACTGGTCATGGGCCACATGTGTTCAATTGTGTAAGTGTTAATATAAAACAATTAATTTTGTGCTGCATAATATCTAATTATGCTGACCATAAAAGTGAATATCTGCAGAAATGAAAATACTAGCATTAAATAAGATAAGTTTGCTCTTTCTTCTTTCTATTTAAGAATTTGCTTTGTGAACATTAGTCTAGACACAGTATTTTACATTTATCTCAGATCTCACCGTCAAATTTTGACGGGTTCCCTCTAGTTAGTTTAATTTCACATACAGTTGAAGATTCTACACATCTCTGACCACGTGGGGTAGTATCGAGAAGCGCCAGACCAGCAAAATGTAATCGGTTGTCCAAGAAGCTCTCGTCCTATATATCACAGCGCGAGGAACATGCCTTTGAGGCCACTGGCTTCAAAATTCCAGATTTTAAGACCCTAGAACGCTTCGTTTAGGAGTTATTTAACTATAGAGAATTTAACAATGGGGCGGAGAGGTGCGGTTTGCATTTGATGTGAATATTTAGATGCGTTGTTTTCAACAAATCCTTCATATTTTTAAAGTGAAAGTGAAATTCTTCACGTCCCCGTGAAATTATCTTTCTTTAGAGATCTCATTTATACAGATTGGTTGCGTGTGAGAGCCGTCGAACAGTGGAACAACATTTACTATTTTAATATACATATGACAAATGTTTTAATATACATATTCTAACTTGAGTTGTACTCTGAACTGATTGCCTATAATCTTAAGATAGCTGTAATTCAGAGAATTTCACATCAGACAATCATTTTAACATCTATTTATGAACTACTTTCTCTTAAAACGCTTACCTAACTTAACATTGATCATTCCCTTCTTTCTATATCTCGTAGCCTTGACCTTACTGACTCGATAACGGCGTGCAGTCGGCCGATAAAAATTGACATAAGTACAAACGTACCGACTTTCTATTCCAGGTCTAACAGTACACGAGTTGTTGACTAGTAGATGTGGTCCGGGATAAGTTTCCGGGTCTACCAACACCAAGAGGAAGGGAAACGAAAGTTGTGGCATCTCCCGTTGTGTGGTCTCAAGGTCACAAAGAAGGGAATTTTTAGCTTGTTTATTTATTTTTTCAGAATTCTTGATAGAGTTCCATGAAATAGAAGTCGACTAAAATTAAATCGCAATTTATGAATATCACAATCGTACAGCAGTAGTGAAACAATATGATGGTTTTCGCTGTTCATATCTGTATTACATATTCGTGCATTACATTACGGTAAATGTCCTATTATTGCACAAAATGTTTAACAATGCACTAGAGAGATCGTTGGCTGAAGTTATTATTTTTTCCACGCACGGGAAACTGCACTCGTCACGTCCCAAGAGATAACTTCCTTTCCCTTCGTGGTGAACTGAAAAGACAGGGCCTGATAACACTACATATTCGAGTCTTCAATCAAGGCATTGCAGTGTGAGGGCGTACGACTAATGTGAATGTAATAACTGGCACGGAACAATTTAGCAAGAAGCAATTTAGTTTAAATTCAGTGGTTATAGTGTATTCTAAGCCAGCTGTTTAGTTTTATTGTAAGCTCAGATGATTAACATATTCTGAAACTGGCGAACTAGCATAGTTGCACCTACATGTACATGAATAACATCTCTTGAACAACGTTTTACGCTGCAATTTCCAAGTGGGTTGTGGTGCGAAAATTTAAGAATGTGGTATTATTTTAGATCTTTATTTACTTTAGGCATATACAATAGGATAAGCTATGTTTCAATAAATGTATATTACGTTAGCTATCACAATGTATTATGGGTGAGATCACTTATGGGATCCTAAACTTTTTACGTGTGTGGTGATAAAAGAAATTGATTGAGATACCACACTTCTCAGGGCGGGGCACGTAAAACACTGCAACATATCGGTAATAAAATATTTTATTTTCTTTATTTTTTTACACAAATGTATACTTTTATTCCGATCTCAGTGAAGTGTTGCACTCTTAAGCTTCAAAACAAATCGAAGGTCATTGTCTACACGATATTTCGAAAAACAACCTTTTTCTCTCCCACCTCTTAAAGCAAAATTAAAGTGCGCACTTTTTCAGTTTTTCATGAATAGTGTGGACACAGTGAGAAAATCCGTGAGTTATCTGCAGTAGCACCTCGCACACGATTTAACCAACATATTTGCAGTACTGTAGTGCATATTTGCAACGAAATTACAGAGAGGAGAAGTGGGTTAAAAAGTGATTTTTTTATAATTCAAAAATGTATTTAATATAACAAATACCGAAAAAACATTGCAACACAACAATATTGAATATTAGAAATAATTAATTTTCAAAGTGAAAACATACAGAATATGTTTGGTTATTTTTATACAAATAAATTAAGGAACGTTGTGTTGTTTTATATAAAATAAAGAAATTAATACATCCGAAAGTTCAGAATAGAGGAGAATGAAATAATATTGAAATTCCAAGATTCGAAGGATTACTTAGGATTCGAATTATTCAAATGGTCTAAAAACCAAGAGAGTTAGAGTGTTTACCAATCTCTGGATTGAGGAATCCTCTATTGTCCATATTAGAATTGTTCTATTTTAGGATTGGAATATTTCATTGCCCCTCGTAGATTATTCAGTGAAGATATTTCTTAAGAAATTCCGAGATGAAGACAATAATTCTAAATTTGCAAAATATCAAAACGAAGAATATGTTTACAAAATTCGCAAACTGAAACTAGGAGCAACAAGCTCGGAGATTTGGGAGGGACTGGCTTTAAAAAAAAAACAAATTATGGAATGAAAAAAAGCATATATATGAGGGCGCTGAACTGACCTCACCGTAAAATAAAAGAGAATAGATTTTTACGAAATAGTAAGTATCGTAAGACGTTTTATAACAATAAGAAATCGGATACATTTAGCCAAGTTTGATAATCGAGCATTTTAATAAGATTTTTCGACACGAATATCCTATCCTGTCCGTTGTAACAATTCGAATGCACTAAAATTTTATTTTAAGAGTAGCTCACCAATGGGGATCAATGACGGGCCCCAGGTTATTTAAAAAAACTGTTTAAGTAAGGAGTTACTTCTTCGTCTTCTAGGTGTTTTATTGTTTGATACTATCTCAACTCATAGTGACAGTAGCCACGCGTAATTGCTTGGTGAGAACTCTGGCATTTTCTTACAGCCAGGCCTGTTCATAATCACGTTAAAATTTTATTTTAGGACCTGTCGACATAGAGAGCTGTTACGTCGGAGAAACAGTGAATGTTGAGCTAGTTCTTTAAAAAGAAGAAAGTCGACATCAGTGTCCCTATGAAAAGGAACGAAAGTACAGAAAATGTTCAAAATATTTCTGCGCTTGACACCCCACACACACACACACACACCTGAATATATTTAACACAAAGATTTAAAATATGATTGTAATACATGTTTTATTAGTTCTTAAATTTATAAAATGTTTCTTGAATTCTATTGTAATTTATTTTGGGGCCCCCGTTGACCCCCTTATTGGAGTGCACCGAGCACCGGCATGGCATTGATAAGAGGCTGTTAAATCTATTTACCCGCGGAAGGTGACAGACTGATGATGATGATGATGATGATGATGATGATAGTTAAAAGGTTGGGAATTATTATAACACTTGTGTTCTTCCTATGAAGCCAATCTCAGTTTCGAAAAGTGGTTAAACGATTTTTAGAGCAGTCTGTTTGCTTCTTGGTGGAACGGTAATCTTGTTTAGTTGTTCAACATAACGTGGCGCGTGCCACGTATTTATAAACCTTCCATAGTCGCCCGAGGGCTCCAGAAGAAGCGCCGTCATTTTTGGCGTGACTGCACACGCGGTTCCTGCCACATCTGCTAGCACAGGGGGCTCCAACCCAGAGCCGTGGGTCGGCTCCGGCCGGGTGCGGAAGGGGTTTCGTGGCGGAAGGCGTTTCGGTAGCGTGGCATCCAGACCAAGGCCTCCTGAAGTGGGCGGTGGAAGAAGACTGTGGCGCGGATCCTGTCGACACTGGCTGGACGGAAGAAGTGACTTGGCGCGTTCAGAGGGTCACGGATTGTTCCGAGACGTAAACAAGGAACGCAGTGTTTTTTTCGCAGAGTAGAGAATGCAATCGCAGAGGGAATGCAGACAACATCCGTGATGAGTTTGAAGTTTAGTTGTTCCTTACATTTTTGTCTGCCAAAATTAAATTGAAACACAGTTTAATTAAACAGATTACATATTTATTTAATCTTCAGTTTTATTCGACATGCACTTAAGTATTCATTGCGTTGAACAACATTTCGGGGAGAGTTCTTCTCCATCTTTTGGCACAGTTAAAATATTATAAATTATATGAGATTTCTTAAATTCAAATTATTGTTAAGCATTTTAAAATTGTCATAATTGTAAAAATTAACATTTCAAAGATTCTATCAAGAAGATTCCTATGGTACAAGCACAAGAAGCGTCAAACACTGAAATTAAAATTATCACAATTCAATTTAATTTAAATTTCTTTTAAATATATATATATTAAGGTCAGCACTCAGACGAAAGAGTAGAGGCCTAACATTAATGTTTTGTATTCCATTATTATTCGTAAGTGAAGTTTAATTAACAATTTCAATGTTACGCCGTGTTTAGTTCAACACGAAATGTCACCAATCAATCGTGATGGTCACCGTCTTCTCTCGTTCGAAGATTCTGTGATGAAATGTTTTCTGAAAAGTCTCGAGAATCGACCGTGCACAGGTTCAATCATTATTGAATAACGAAGCGTATTTCGGAGGCCTCTAGGTGGAAAATATGTTCTTGTGTTTAGTCGCCATAAAGGATGAGTCATAGATTTTGTTGACAAAAAAAACAACACTTTAAATATGTTGGATTTGCACTTTAACGAATAACAAATAGCTTTTAAATTATACCCAAAATGTGTAAATATACAAAGAAGAAGGTGGATTTAGACAAGGAAAATCGTGTATCTACATTTTCTCCATTTACTTGCTTCTACAGAAGAGGGTAGAATTTAATCAGAAAACACATGTCACTTTCATAGACGGAGAAAGCATTCGACATGGTGCATCGATATACGTTATGGAACATAATGAATAAAATAGGCATTACACTCCTTATGATTGAAGTAATCAAATCTTTACATCACAAAACTTTAAATGTATTGCATTTAAATGGAAACCTATCTGAGGAATTCAAAATTAATGGAGATGTTATAGAAGATTGTGGCCTATCGCCAAGTTTATTTAATATTCATATAGACGACGTTCTGAGGGAATGGAAACAGTGTATTACAGATGGCATCGAGATAAATTCCGAAACCACTCAAAATACCCTATTATTTGCAGACGATCAGATAATTATCCAAGAAAGTGAGGATCAGTTACAGAGGGCTTTATATAAACTAAATAACCTATGTGAACGGTTTAGCATATGAGAATCTGAACTCAGAAAACTAAAGTAATGGCGTTTAGAGGCAAGCATTCTATACGAAGTAAAATAATGAAAAAAATAATGAACGTATAGAACAAGATAGCCATTTTAGATAACTAGGCTCTGTAATATTACTTTTGAATAAATAGTTTGAATATTGATACCTCAATAAAAACCCAAAGATTCGAAAACATCTGTCATACAATAATAAAATTCCTGAGAAAGAAAACAAGAAAAGAAACATAACTTAAATTTTATAAAATAATGACTTTCCCCATACTTCTTTAGGGATGCGTGACGTCGACCGTTTAAAAAGAAAGATTTTACCAGATGTGGTTCTTGAGACAAGTCAAAGTCTGCACTGTTTTAGACAAAATAAAGTGAGATAATCAGAGAAGAATTAGAAGTACTGTCATTAACAAATAAAGTACAAGAATACAGGATCCGATGGTCAGAACATTTACAAAGAATGACTACTGACCACTTACCAAAACAAATATATAACACTATAGACCTCCAGATATAAGAGATGTCGGCTGTCCAAGATTAAGATGGCGTGCTGAACACGGAGCCGGTGACTCTCCTATCCCCTGAAGATATGATAATGACGACAAAACCCGCCACTATTGGCACTTCAGTTTGTATTCAGAGAATCCAACCATTGACAGCTATTTAGCATATTACTGTATGCGTTTTATATTCGTAATTTTATAAGCTAATTAAGAAAATTTGGTGATATTTTGGAGAGCATTTTGAAAATGAACGAGCGCCACATAACAAAATAATACATCCAACAACAAAAAAAAAAGGGTTTTCAAATTCACAACTAAGCTTGCTCAGAACTAGATTTTGTAACTGAGCTACTGTTGATGCAGTGCCTCTGACTGGGAGGTCCTAGGGTTCGAGTTATGATGGTGAGGGATTTTCGTCACTAGCTATATAACTAGGTCGAATTCAGCGGCAGTCTTGAGGAAAATTCTAGCGGTCGGCTGCTCTGATCAGTAGTTTTCCGAGGTTTCTTCGATCAATACCAAGTGAATGCAGGAGCAGTACCCTCACAAAAGGTCACAGCCCGCGCGCGATCTTTCATTCCTCCTTGCCCTATCCTCACCCCTTACACACACACTTTTACACTTATATGCACTACACCATTATAAATGTCGGAAGCTTAGAGCCAGTCCTGACTGGAGCGGTGACATACTGAGAGAGAGACCAGGAGAAAGAAATCCCCAGAATCCGGAAACATCAATCAGTCAATTCAATTTCGCAGCCCTTCAAGATGAGCCCTATGACTAGCAGAACATCAATGATGGAGAAAGTCCTTGAACGTTTTAGTAGCTAATGATGTTCACCGACGGAAAGACTGGCGACTTTGAAGAACAAATTGCTATCAGGTACTCTCAAAATGTTAATAAATCTTAAAATTATACAACTTACGTAACAGCCACAAGGAAGTTGAATGCTGACAACTGTCTTTAGACGGAGAGAAAAGTACCGTGTGTGTGCTTGCCTAAGTACAAAATGAATTATGCGAAGAACTTAAGTTCATTTGCAATGAATGGATGCTGCGTGAGGGCCTCGTGCTTACCCACTGGTTATAACCAAAAACTGCTTTTTCTTGGTTTGGTTTGCTGTTTTTTCAATTATTTTTCCCTTTGACGATTTTTTTACATTCAACCAAGCAAAAGTTGTTTTGGAAACGATAAATACATTCAGTGTGTATTTAAATGCGGTTAAATTGGTAACACATTTAATTACCAGAGCCATGCTAACGGGAAAGAGCAGTTTCTTTTCGTGTCCGTGGCTATCCGCAACCGCCGTTGTTTAGCGAATTCTGCCTTGGAACTCGGTTAACGTAAGCAAACATTCGATAACGAACGGACTCAACGCATCAGATTTTATGGCGTGATTTTTTCTTTTTTGTCTCAAATGGAACAAGACACACTTGTTCGCAAAATGTTTCTTAAAAAATATAAACAGATTATTTCAATGACCATTTATATTGAGCGCTTTTAACCGCGGTTTTAACCTAAGATGACAAAAAGTTTAAATGTTTGCCTCATTGAAAAAAATAGCGTACCATAGATACATTGTTATGGTTTCTGAATATTTTCTTTTGAACAGGAACAATATGTAGAAAGTGAATGAGAAATAATATTTGTTTTCATTACCGTAACCATATGTAAATGATTTGTAGTTATTAGAATTCTCCTTATGTACGACCAAGTACTGATGCTTTGTTTATATTTGAAATCTAATAATAACGGGACCGAGCGAAGTGGCTCAGGGCGTAGTGAGCTGACTCCGCATTCGGGAGGCCCGGGTTCAATCCCCGTACCGACCATTCTGACCGGGGTTTCCGTGGTTTCTCTCGGTCATCCAGGCGAGTGTTGGGATGGTTCTACTGAAAGGCCCCGACCGCGAAACCGGCGTCGCTAGCCTAATTCGATAACCACGTGAAGTCACGAAGGTTAAGCGAATTCGAGACATTGCGGGTTCCTAGTTGTGTGACCGACTAAAAACCCCGGGATCCCTTTACGGGACATATAATGGCTAAATACAAATAATAACGTGGGATATATGTGCAAACTTGGAGCTCTGAAAAGTGACATCAATTTCCGTATCATGACGTGAATTATAACATCAATTCAGTATGCGCATAATGGGATTGTATGAAATGGAACTTTCATTTAGGAAGAGTAAGTGTTATGAGTGTTTCTAAAAGGACAAAACGAGTTAGGAAAAGCTAAATTTTGCGGACGTGTTATTTCAACTACTCCTTCCTAAGAATGGACTTGTATACATCTCAGGTTGAACTAAAGGCCTAGAAATTAACCACATCCAGAAACTTTCTCACCACACCCCAGATGAAATTTCCTGCGTAAAATAACCGGGTGAGTTAGCCATTACTATAGTCACTGCAGCGACTCCGACAGGGAGGTGCTAGGTTTCGAGTTCAAACGGTGGCGGATTTTCGAGACTAGTTAGATGGAATTCAGCCGCAGAGTGGAGAAAAATTGTAGCGGCTGGCTGCTCGCTGCTCTAATCGGTACCTTTCCATTGATTCTCCTATTAATACGAGGCGAATGCTGGAGCTGTACCGTCACCGATACCTGGAGCAGGAAATTCTCTGCAAGTCGACAGTCGGTCGACACAGGCTCGCAACAGCCGAGGGAGGATCACCGGCACCTCCAGCATTTAATATGAACTACGCCGACAGGACTAATGACTACAGCAGATGTGCCCGGAAAAATCAGTTCATTAATCAGTTATTCAGTCCATTAACTGTCGCTACAAGACGATTGAGAAAATCATTGTCTGCCTACACATGCTTGACTCATAGTTGTATACCTTGGCACAGAGACGTTCTATTTGACAGTAAGTATGCCGCGATGGAATAAGCTCATACCGCTTATTTGTGCAGAAAACTGCCACCCCTGCGCGTCCGCTGAGCGCCTACCTGCTCTGGTTGCGCCATCCTCTCGCCTGCTCAGCCGAGATGCCCGCTCCCGGACGGTAGGACAGGGCGGACTGACTGCGGGCGGGCAGGCGGGCGGCCGCGCGGGCGAAGCGGGCCACGCGAGGCGATGGGCTGGCGGGCGGGGCGCGGGGCGACAGCCACAGTGGGCACACGCCTCGCCGCCGCGGGACTAAACATAGATAGATGTTTCTGGGCCTGCACAATGTTATTAGTGCAGAGTTTTATCCCGAGAGTATTCATCATAAAAAAGTTATCATCATAAATATATTGATTTCTTGTTAACGTTCTTCAATTGGCGATATAACAAAAATAATAGGGAGTAAGCCTGTAACAGATCCAGCACGAGTTAGAAAACCTTTGTGAAATGTATGCGAATCATTTTTACGTTCACCGACCACGCCCCCCCCCCAATTTATGATGTTTTAGATGAGTGTTTAAGAAAACTGTTGACATGCCTGAACAGCCCGTTGCACGCTGCTAGGCGTGGGTGGAGGGTAGTGTGAGAGAGAGGAGGAATAATTCCCACCGCGATTCCCCTAAATTCCCTTTGCGTAATACTCTACTGCTATATGGACTTACCGGAACCAATCGGGTTCCGTTTAGTACACAAGTCCGAGGATCGAAAAGTTACTCAACGTTCCTCTGTCCATTAAGAACAATCGAAACAAATGATTTGTAGTTGCATGTGATATATAATTCTATTTCAATAAAAGGTATTTCTTATTTTATGATTTTTTCTGATAAAAATGTGGTTTTACGATAAGATGTTCAATATCATAAATAACAGAATTGGTTGGATATAAACCTCGTTTTATTGCCTCGGATTACATAATTCCGCTGCGTTGATAATTTGCGCTAAATCGACTTTATGACGTTAGTAATAGTTACCGTTAAGTTAGAACGTAAACTCTCTCGGCATATCCGTTTTAATTATCAATAGGGGGCGGATTTTAATGAAATGTCATTTTTTTTCTTTTCACTGTAGAACAATGCCGTTTAGTATAGAAATTCACTTTCTGTTATGACAAAAGAAAATGACCCATTTTTATACGTTATTTTTTGCATTTTTATCAATTTCGGCTAATAAGTCATTTTTTACATTTTCCCGCCATTTTTAATGCATTTTTCATTGATTTCATCGATTTTAATGTCATTTTATTGGTACTTGATTCAAATAATATTTACGAGATGTCACAAATGTTCACAGAATTCCTGAGTATCCTACTCGATTTTTTCGCTCATACATTGTAATGTCAACCGTTGTGAGTTCTATGCAATCTAAGGTTCGTGTGACGCCTATCGGCGCCATTGTCAGTTTCGCCGATTTCGCGATAAATAAAGAAATATTTTCTTGTAAAGAACAGTCCAAACCAAACGTTTACAAGCTGAGTTTATTTATGCAAAAGGCAGAAGTGTCAATAACATCAGTAACATATCCAGAAGCTTGAGTTGTTCATCTGAAGTGGTTTTGATCAAATTTTTTTTACATTTTTCTTAGTGTTTAGGGCATTTTCAAAACATTTTAAGAGCATTTTATTGATCAGTTTTGGCAGAGTCAGTTTTGGCTCATCAAAATCTGCCCTTAATTATCAAGGAAAATCGTTATCAATCAAGGAAGATTTTATTTACTCAGTGCAAGCACAAACCAATGCTACCGTTTTAGGTTTTAGAAGAACCCGATAGTGATGACCGTTGTAGTTATTAAATTATATCTTGTAGCAACACGTAATGATTTACATAATTTTTCATCACACAATTACTAGTTTATACTATTCATAGGGCATGCAGACAATCAATAAATTATAAAGTTAAAAAAAAAAACTATTTCATAAAAGCAGGGAAATCCATAAATTACCCAACGTTTTTCGTACAGTTTGTACGCATCTTCAGATATAAATGTATTTGTAAAATTAGATTAAGATTTATTATTACAAATTTATTATACATTATAAAATAAGAAAGCAAAGTTAAAATTAAAAAAAAAACTTATTGCCAAGTAAATAAAAATTGCAAGCAGACAGAGAGCTTACAATTATGATCAAGATAATAAAATTGACAAACGTGAACAGATTTTGATGTCGATTGATTTCTGATAATTTCTTTTAATAGACAGTCACAAAATACATTTATTAAAACATAAATGATTCTTACCTTCAAAATGATATCTTGAAACAAGATACAGCGTGGCAACATTTCAGAGGGCGAGTTGTGCCTCCATCATCAAGCCTTTAACAATATGTCAATTTACAAAGAAAATTACAAAGGATATACCAATGAGAGTTACTAATGTCGACTGTGAACGCTACTACAACGGAGAGATTTACTCTTCATGTTCTTAGGAGATTTTCCTAGGGAGGTGTATGTAGTGTGTCCAGACGACCATATGCTTTCATAAAGAACTTTTCACTAATGCTGAACTTTTTTTTTATTTTCTTGGTTCGTAGTTATTTACGTTTCCGATTTGATTTGATATAATTTGGAAAAAATCGCAAAATTCTGTATGTGACGTACAAGGGAGAATTATATTCTGTGCACTTTTCTGGAGCTCCAGAATTCCCTTCCTTCCTTTTACAATACATATTTGAAAGGTGAATAAAAGTACTAATAAAATTTGGTTAGAAGCATTTTAAGACTAAACATTTTTGTTTCTGAATAATATAAAACATATTTGCATCGGTGAACTAAGTACACATTTGATTTTATGGTATTGCAGACAAAATATCAATACTCCGCTCAGATTCTTTTCCAGCAAAATTAGAGCTCAAGAACACATGCAATAGTGAAGCTACGTTTATTGATTACAAAAGCTGATATATATATATATATATATATATATATATATATATATATATATATATATATATATATATATATATATTCAATACAAGCTACTTGAAAGTAGCTATATGAAGTAAGCGCTTATTTTTTATTTGCAATGAGCTTTTGAAGAAATTTGAAGTAACTGAATGACTTAAGTTACTAAATATAATTAGCCAAAAATTGTATTTGTGAATATGTGTCAAAGACTTTGGGGAGAGGCTAAAGTGTCATGAGCCCCCCTCCCCCAAGGAAGCCCTTTAGAAGTTACGGACAGTCGGTCATCACCATATGTATAAATTTCGTAGCGTTTGCTTTCTTCGGACGATGTGTTTTGTTTTTTATTGTTGTTTTTTATTTCTGTAGCATATATGGGGTCAGTGAAGGCAACACATATGCTTATTCTCTAGCAACGAACTTGTGAAACACAAAGTATGAAACTTTGGGGAAGATATTTACTAAATTTAAAATTACAAGCATCAACAAAGGACCCATGCTAACTCTATTCAAAAAGATAAAATAGAATAGGAAAATAAGTGTCTGGAAACTGAAGTGGAAAACAATCGAGTATTTCAACTAACGATACTTAACGAACATTGTGTAGAGGGAAAGTGACGGAGAATTAATAAAATCCGAGGTATCAAGGAATTCGTTTTCTTTATTCCAGACATCGAAGCTCCACTGTATCACGTTCGATTATTGATTGTTGTTTTAGGCTGTTTCAACAGTTATGGTCGTTGATGGCCGGAGATTGTAAGGTAGGCCGTAAAGTAGATTGTAAGATAGACCGAGAGAAGATAAGATTGTCCGTGACCCGTTGTATAGTACGGTGCTTCGGCAAACGCCTAGAATGTTGGCGAAAACCACTGATCAGAGCAGAAGGCTTACGAATTCGACTCCAGCAGGCACCGCAAATTCACTAATGCAGATAAAGCGGCCTCATTACAAATAACGGACAAGGATGTGAAGGGCGTTCTCTCCGATTTCAAAGTACAAGATACCTTGTACCGTATACCTACCCAAAGTACAGTATACCTCAAAAATATGGTTAACAAAACGTTGAAGGAGAAGGGCGTTCTCTCCGATTTCAAAGTACAAGATACCTTATACCGTATACCTACCCAAAGTACTGTATACCTTAAAAATATGGTTAACACACGGTGGAATGAAAAATGGCTGATTACCTTCTCCAAACATCGTAAGGAAATCCGTTATCGAACTCGCTCTCCCTAACCAGCTGACCCGTTATGATCCTAAATGTGGAGTCCAAGTATCTACATCCCATGTTACCATATTGACAATTTATATCCTTGTATGAATTGTATATAATTGTATAATGGAATAATTGTAAAAAAATGTATAATCTTATGTAAATTCTAAATTGATACTCGTGATCGCTTATGACTCAGTTGCTGAAAAGTGGCCTTAAATAAATAAAAAACTCGCTAATATTAAACACATCAAGCAAACTTCCATAACGCTACCTATTTCGAACCCGCGACTTTCTACTCACTCAGGACACTCATATTAGGTCTGCTCTTCTGTTCAACCATGCAAATTTTGCCATCTAGCAGCGAAAGATAGGGATCACTTGGGCGACGAAGCGGGCGATTAGAATTTGCCTCAGATGTTTTGTTTAGGCTTGAGGATCTTTTACGGACAATAAATCTACAACATGGGACAGCCCGTTTTACTTCCTCTGCAAAGGAAGGCGTAGGAAGGAGTTTTCTTCCTTAAAAATCTATGGCTTCGATAGGATTTATACTCGCCAACGTTGGTACAACACTAACCGCTACACCACTGAAACCGATCCCTATCCATAAGACATGTTTACACCCGCCACTACCGGTGTCCCTACTTCACCCTCGGGATTGTAACGATCAAACACCTTCCAGCGGAACTGCTTCAGAAGATCGGTTTTCAGCGAGTCGTGTGTGACCTTTCGTTTAACCATCCACCAGATGGTCCGGATCTCGTCCGTAGCAATGACTCTCTTTTCTTACCCCTCAATGGATTGCTATACCGTCGGCATTGCGCTTTTCACAGAGTTGCAGGCGGCTTTCAAACACTGGTACCTATTCCAGGCGGAAGACTACGCGGGGGTAGACAGGTTAATCCCACGGTATGACAAATATCTCACTCCTGATGGTGATTATGTGTAAAATAGTGCCCCATGTCCTGCATCTGCTACAATTTTTTTTTTCCAAAAACTGTGTTTTCAATTATTGATGACTTAGGGAAACTTACTTTCTGGATGCATGTCGTAAATTAGTGGATGAATCAATTTGCCTCCCAATGTAATGTCCTCATCATATATGGCTGATTTAGTGAGAGTGTTCTAAGGAATAAAATATTGCCTTTGATGAAGTATCAAATATCTCAGCTATGGCCGTTGACTACGTTCACATACGTAGTTAACTATTAGCTATTAAAGAGACATTATGAAAGGTAACGTTTGAAGTGTTGGGAATGTTCCAGGGAGGGGGAGTATAATTTTTCAGTGGAGATTTAAGGCATGAGTACCTGAGCAACTGTGGTCTGCAGCCCGATATTCTGTATCAAAAACACAGTAAGATTGGAATTTTCAAAATAATTTCCATTTAAAACACAAATGTACTGATATCAATTAACGATATTTTCTAGGTAATTAAGGAAACTACGAAGTGAACTTCATTCATTCACACCAAATGCATCACATTGATCTGGCTCTGATACGCATGTCGTCTTCTGAAAATTATGTGATAAATTGATTTCACTCCATTTCATTACATATCTTTGCTTTATAACAATGTTTTTTCAATAGTTGAGCTGCATCTACTGCTTAACGCCAATAGTTTTTTTAATAGTAAGAGTTGTGACATTTCGAAATACACATTATTTTAAAAATTTATTTTCGATTTCAACAATTGAAAAACAAAGCATCAGAAAGTTGCAAACGTTCCATCAACAAAATTCGTAGACCTCCTCAGGTCTTAAAAAAGCTATAATAATAACCAGAAAATGGAATTTAAAAATATCGTACTTGATAAAAAATATATTTTTATCTTCGCTAAAATGTTAACTATTAAATATTTTTAGCATTGATTGCTTTTCGATTCGGTAACTTGGTTATATTTTATTTGACTTGCCCAAATCGAAAAATAGATCTTCCCATAGATTTATATATTTGCCGGTTGCTGCGGCCCACGGTCATTTACTAATTTTTTTGAAGATTTTTCTACTTTAATTTTTTTTATTTTTTACGTTTAATTTTCATTACTTTATCTTAATGGTTGTTGAATTCGCTCATTTCATTGTTGTTCCTGCCTTTGCGAGTGCGAGGCCACCGTGCGGCGGCGGCACTTCGCGCCTCCTGGGCTGACACGCGGGAGGGGAGGGGCTGAGGGTATTTCTGGCGGGGGGAGGGGCGACCGCCCGCGCGCCGTCACCGGACGATCACCGCGACGTCTCTCGCAGCCTTCCCCCTCCCCTCCCCCCCCCTCCCCCCCCTCCCCCCACGACCCGCGTAACGCACTTGCGCCAACAGTGGGCGCGCCGCAGCCCATGCCATCTCAGAAGACTTGGGGGGGGGGGAACAAACTACGAGCGATGACCGAAACGCATTTTACTTTCTCGAACACTACGAAACTACACCACTACGCAGAGAAGAGAAAGCATTGCAATGTTGCAGCGAAAACTGACATTTGCGACAGAAAAACAACCTGATGCGGCTCAGGGCATCAGTTGAGGTCACTGCAGTGCTTGTGAACGGGAGGTCCTAGGGTTCGAGTCCCGATGGTGGCAGGATTTTCGACACTAACTAGATAGTTACGTCGAATTCAGCCGCTGTCTGAAGGAGAATTCTAGTGACCGGGTGCTCTGATCTGTAGTTTTCCGTGGTTTCTCTGATCAACTGCAGGCGAATAACGGAGCAGTACCTTTATGGACCGTGTGGGACCTTTCCTTCTTCTTCCTAGTCATATTTTCACCCCTTCCTTCACCCACCAACACTCATATGCACTACACTATCTCACATGTCAGGAGGCCAGGCGAGAGTTTAGAGCTTGTCCCGTCTGAGGCGCTGTCCTGCTGGTAGGAGATATCTGGATGGGAAAACCCCACAAGTCGTCGTGTGAATCGTCGTGTGTGGGCGCCGAATCTCACCATCCGGCGGGGAAGAACACCGACACCTCCCGTGGTGAAATTAAAAAAGCACTACACCTGCGGGACTAATGACTACAGCAGTTGAAATCGCCCGGAAAGTCAAAGTAATCAATCAATAAAGCGACAAAAATAGATATTGTGAGTTCTTGATTCCTAAAATGTGGAAAATTCTTGATTTTATACATATTAAATTACTTCCTCTAATACGTAGTGTAATCAGAATCCACGTTTTGTGGATCCTTGATACGTGAAAGGTGGTTTATGACGAAAAGTCCGTCTCTCTGTCCGTTTGAGAACAACGCTAGAAATTAGATTGTGCACAGGAATTGCATGTTTATATACACCCTGATCAATCTGGCGTCATTGCTTGCATTGCATGTCATTGCTAAGTTACACATTTCAAATCCCAGCGTGGGCAAACATTTTTGCAGGCTGGATTCACTTTCGTGGGTTCCAATAGCATTATAATATTCTGTAACTGTATAGTAATAATGTGAGAAAGTTTCTGCTGTTGAAGCGCCAATAGTTTACAAATTTCTTTCCTCGTGGTAGAGAAGTTAGGAGTTTTTGACACAGTTTATCGTAAAGCGATGGAGACAAGTGAGAGCCCGTATCGTATGAGGCAATCCTCTTTTCGAAATGTTTGCACACAGGCGTGCGCACAGGAAAGCCAAAGGGCCCGTGACCCCCCTGAAAAGTTTGAAAGGGGCACCACAACTCATAAAACATTTGTCATAACACATTTCATTTCCGTAAACGAGATTGTTTCCAAACGGAACTAAATCCAACTGAACAAATTTTACAATAGGACAAAAAACTTACTGATGCTAAATTAGTAATTGAATTAAATTGTGTATTTCATTTTGAGTTTTCTGAGAGTAGCTAAGTATTTTCATGAAAAATTTTAAATTATTCCATATTTTATTCCAAAGTTGTAATAAATTTAATTTTGGATTTGGTACGTTTCGGCATACAAGAGTAGAGAAAGTTGGATATAGGTATAATTAATGACGAAATAACTATCAAGATTGAAGTTATAAGTGATATTTGTAATGAACCTCTTCATTGAAACATGTTTAAAGTATTATTTTCATTTATCATAATATTGTCAGAAAAATCGATGTCAGAATCTTCATCTTCGTTAACTATATTTTCTTCTATTACAGCTTTATTTTTTGCAGTGAAGGATGAAGCAGATTTGGTACTGTCATGAAACGCAAACTTTGACGTTTTATTTGAAAGAAATTCGGGGCACATTATATTGTTTTTAGGTTTTCACACCCACAAAATACCTTCTTCCATTTGTAGTTGAATTTTATAAAATTATGTATTTGGTACATTTTGGAAACAAACTTGTCGAATATGTTCAATCCCTTCTTTTTCCTTCTAATATTGGTTTGGCGGCGAGTTGTCGTTGGTATTTAAATTGAAATAATTATAGTCGATGTCATTGCAAACAATATTATTTATTAAAAGAGTAGCTTTCGAGCTTAGCCATCATCATCATCAACAGCAGTTTCCTGGTATAAGAAAAACAAACATATTAAAACATTATAATTAATAGATTACTAATGGTACATGGTTAATTGAGAATTTATAGTACACAATATATAACTGTAAAAATAGAATTAACATCTAAAGAAATGAAAGAAAGAAAAGGGGACGGAGTGTTAAATCATTTAATATTACAGAAATTTTGTGAATCTATGCAAGAAAGGGAATGAAATATCAGGGTCCAGTTCCATCTTAGGAGATACTTCGGACTCCTGTGGAAGTTAGAACGCAAATTATTGGAAACGTTGCTTCATTATATCTAGTGGAGATTGGCATTGCTTCATTATATCTAGTGGACGAGTTAGTAGCAAATACACCACACTCTATTCGCATTTATCCAAGCCATTGGTCAAGAAAAGTTGCGAGGATATTATTAGCAGAATTACGCTATCCGGATCTCGCCTTCCAGAGATTTCCATTTTTTTCACACACCTAAAGAAATTCCTGACCGGTCAGCAATACCCCGATCAAGGACGGCAGGTGACTGTCAACCCTATTCTAGGCGGCAGACCTACGACAAGGGATACAAATGTTGAGCCCGCGATATCACTAATGTCTCAATTCACAGGACGATTATGAGGAAAACAGTGCAAGAGGTGCTGTATCTTCTGCCATAAAGTTTTACCGTAAAATTGTGTATGATTTTTGTTGACGATCTCGTGAAAATTTCTGAAAGCGCTTGGCTCTACTTTGCCTTGTCAATATGAGAAGAAATAAAATAGGTCATCTTCGTCAACATATTATAATTGACGAGGATTACCTCTTTTATTTCTTCTCATAAGAGCGTCAACAACACCAAATCAGAATTCCCACAATTCTTGTCAATATGTCTAGATACTCCTAGATCTCCAATGACAGCTTAGGCGCTGTCCTAGATCTGCAATTCCTCTTCTACGTTACTGTCCCCATCTTCCTCCACTGAATACTAAGATCCGGCGCCAACCGGCATGTCGGCTAACGGGCAATTTTCCTCCTGGTATCTCCCATATTGGAACATCGCTCCAACCAGAACATATTCGCTACAAGACCACACATAATCGCGCGCCGTCCGTGACCCATTTGTTAGGCTGCTTCTCCAGCATTCGTCTGGTGTTAATTGGAGAAACCAAGAAAAACTACCGATTACAGCAATCTGCTTCTAGTCTCCTCCAGACAGCTGATGAATTCGACCCACCAACTAAACAGGTAATGTCGAAAATTCGCCACCGTCGGACTCTAACCGTGGGATCTCCAGGTCAGAGGCAGTGCAGTAGCAACAGTCATTGCCCCAGGCTATTGGCACTTTTGGACTTTCCACACACACACTGAATACATTCTCTCTTGTGTTCTCGTAGCGTGTGGTTTCTGCCACTGTGGCGGCTTGGCCGCTCGCTTCTGAGGCAGGGACCTTGCCCCGCCCACCGCAGCGACTACCCCAGACGCTTCTGGATGCGTCTGCTTTTATTTGGAGGGGCATCGATGCTTGTTTTCCCATTCGCACTTCATCTCCAAGTCTACACTGTGCTCGCAGCTTCTCTGCCAGGGGTGGCCAACCTTTCAAATACCACGCGCCAAATTCTGCAAGACGAGTTCAGGTGTACCAAACAACTCGTGCTCCTTTTCTACCTTCTTACAGAGCCAACGTTGCCGCTGTGTCTGCAGCGACTCTGATCGGGAGGTCCTAAGGTTCGAGTCCCGACGGCTGTTGTCTGGAGGAGAATTTGAGCGGCCTTCTGCTCTGATCGGTAATTTTTCGTGATTCTTCGACCAATACAAGGCGAACGACGGAACAGTACCCAAACAAGGGGTCACGGACCGCGCGCGATCTATCCTTTCTCTTCCTTGTCCTATCCTCACCCCTTACACACACATACACACTCACATGCACTACCCTACCACACGTGGCAGAACCAAGTCTGGAGTTTAGAACTTGTCCCGACTGAGGCGATACCCTGCTAGGGGAAAATACTTGAAGAGAGAAATTCCCAGCAAGTCGACGTGTTTTCCGATGGATGGCCCCAGATCTTTCCAGCCCGCGGATAACGGACATAGACACCTCCAAATTAAAATATTTCGTTGTTCTAACTGCACTAATGAGCATAGCAGTTGACGTGCTCAGAAACAATCTATTAATGAATCAATATCATTTCTGGGGTCCATGCTTGCGGTTGGAAAATAAGGATAAGTATATCATATGCGTCGATTAGTAGTGGAAATGGATAACTTAATCATGAAACTAATCGTAAATTAATTAATGCACACCAGTTAGACAGATACATTTTTATTGGAGAAACAATTTATAACTTTAGTAATTGTGCTATTCGTGCCAGAGAGTTTTGTTTGGTGAATGCAACTCTTCGCATTTGCATTTGTTGCAATTGTTTGCACCGCATTTGTTGAATGTGAGGAGAGAGAGAGAAAGAGAGAGGGGGAGACAGACGACGTCGAGATGGACTACCTAGAGCGAGATCATGTTGGAACTGGGATTCTCTTGGGTGTAAGCAGTCCCCGCATATTCTAAAGAACCTCCAGAACCAAGAGATTTTTACTTTCTCGTATACGTACGTACATACAGAGCAATATACGTAGTACAGAGAAAGTTATGTAATGCTACAGAAAATCGATTTCGAGATTTTAACGGAAACGTTTTGAGGTCCCCTGATACCGAAAAAGTGGTTCTTTTCAAAACATCCGGCCGTCTGTCCGTGTGTCCATCTGTCTGGTGTTGTGAACAACAGCGCCTAAACTATGCTAACGACTTTTCCCAAATTGAAGAAACCCCTGTCGATCTGTCCTGAGTCGAAGCACTGCGATTTTGAACAATATTCATTAATTTTTTGGGGTACTTTACATGAAGCCTCTGGGACATTTTCAAATTTTTCTCAAAAATAGCTCCAATTTTTTTCTTTAAATTTCTTGTAAGAATATAGTAAATACACTTATAAAAGTAGTATAGCTCCGATTTCCACTAATAACGTTGAATATTTAAAAATTTCAAAAGTTTGTATTGAAAGTTTGACAACTACAAAATTGATTTTTCTTTCAAGTAAATTTTTTCTCCTTAATCAGTTCTTTCATTAAGGTCAGGTATATTTTTTTTAAATTTTAGTAGTTTTTGAGCAATAGTGCGTGCAATGTGCGCAATTTTAAAAAATAACAAAAACAAGATTTTCTCAAAAACGGCTCCAAAGTTTTTCTTTAAACTTTTGGCAGAGATAGTGAATAATGTACTCTACGATATGCCATAAACGCTATTTTTCTCTATTCTTTTGTTGTTTTTTAAATACAAAAATGTAATTTCTTTGAGTTATTTCTCACGTTGTTAATATTTACATTGGCGGCGATTTTTTTACATTATTGCATTTACGAGGAGATGTGCTATGAATGATGTCATATAAAGTTTCTCGAAAACTCAAAAGTGTTATGGTGAAAATAAGCTCTAAATTCTGAATTTTCATATACGATCAAACGCCATTGTTTCAGAAACGGCTCCAAATTTGTTCTTCAAACTTTTCGTACGGATAGTGCCAATTGAACTGTTTAAGATGATCTAAAATGAATTTTGCTGCAATCTTTGTTTTTTTTTAAAAAATACACTAATATATCTTTTTTAAAATCTCTCTCATGCCTTTAATATGCACATTTCCAGCTGTTTGAATAAATTATTTCACTTGTGGGTAAAATTGCTTCAAATGACTACTGATGAAGAAATCAAAATATCAATAGTTTTCTGTGAAAAGGAGCTTCAAATTTCTCATTTATAGTGGCGCTCAAAAATAATTTTCATTGAAACGGCTCCAAATTTTTCAATCAAAATTATTATTTATGACGTGTTTTTACTCTTCTTTAATAATCTTAAAGCAATATTTCAGTTTTACTATTAGGAAATCGAAAAGTTGAGAAAATTTCAAAAAATGTACTATGAGTGACGACACGATAAGATGGAAGACCGACAAGAGTATGTGGCATGTCAGAATAGCTAGCACAGACCAAAGAAAATAGAAAACTAACACGAGAAAGTCTGTACCATTCTATAGCACCTATAGTTATGTGTAATCTACATTTTTACTTACTCGCCCTTACTCCATAAGAAGAGAAATTATTGTACTCATGCGCCGGGGTTATTGCCGGGCCGGTAATGATCAAGTGGATAAATCCTGTTGTTATTTAGAGAATTACTTCCTCTAACACGCTGTGTAGTCATAATCCGTTTTGTGGGTCCTTAATACCTAAAAGTCGATTGACGACAAAATGTTTCTCTGTCTGTTCGTCTGTGGTGAACACTAGCACCTAAACTGTTCACTCGATTTTCTCCACAATTCATATTCCCCGGACGATTTAAGTGACTCTTGAGACCCTCTGATTTTGACATGGATATTTTGATTTTGGTAGGTACTTTATATGAGGCCTCAACATCTTCAAAACTTCCTCAAAAATGACTCAGAATTTTTGGATTGAATTTTGCCCTCGGTTATATTAAAGAGCGCTTTAGAGACTTTTTTCTTTAATTTTTTTTCTTTAAAATTTCTTATCATATGTATTAATGGACGGAAAGAAACATTGGCGATATAGTCGTTTCGGCCAAATTCTATATTTTCAAAAATTGCAAAATTTTAATATTTGAAAGTAATAAAATTGAAGATTTTTTTCCATAATCAAAACTACTTTTAAAAATCCAGACCTTTAAAAAGTGTACAATTTTTTGGGAAAAAACTATTCGTTTTTCCGTAATTTCTGCTTAAAACAATGCCATTTATAAAAAAGAAACATTTTCTCAACAACCTATCCATTTTTCCCTTGAATATTTTTGCACAGATAAAACAAGGAACGCTTAATAAAATGGCGCAGGTCCAATTTCGTTGAACTCTCTGAATTTTCAAAAACTACAAACTTAAAAATAAAGCAAGAAAGTATGTGCTGTTGTGAGGCTGCTAGTTTCTTCTGATACGAGCAACACGCAAAAGAAATTGCCTAGCATTTGAGTTGCACTCCCTGAATTTTCGAAAATTGCAAAAGTTAAATTTTTGCGTCATTTTCCATCTGAAAAATAGATTTTCAAATAAGGTTAGGTTCAATTTTGGAAAAATATTAGTAGATGGTGTAATTTTGCGTTAAACAAAGGCAATTTTAGATCTATTTACACAATTATTTTCTCAGAAACGGTACATTTTTTCATCGTATAACTAGTAACTAACGTAAAGAAAGTGGTGCTAGTCCCATGTTCTCCAAACTCTCTACATTTTCAAAAATTAAAAAGTTGCATAAAAATAAATTGCAAACTCGAATTTCCCCGAGCTTAGTCAGTCAACAAAATTGGCTTGCGGTTTTAAATTCTTATAATCCTTCTCATCGTTGGTGGTCAGTACGAATGGAACGATAAAGAGGCTTTATTTACTTAACCTTAGTGTTACCATGTCTCTAAGTTCAATAAAATGATCCATTCTACTGTATTACATTCGGAAAGAATATAATACAACACATGAATGTTGAAAACAAGTTTTGATTTTTAAGATGGACATTACATAATGACACCGTTGCTACGTATATTTAATATATATATTTCACATGTCTCACACAAGAGACGATCCTCGAATGTTGAAATTCATATTTTGCCTATTTTCTAGAAAATATTCGTAATACACAGTGCAATAACAATTGTGTTGTTTCATTGCCTTAAGGATGTACTAAAGGAATAGAAACCAGAATGATTAGAGCCCGGACGTTTGGCAAAATGTATTTTTGTTATTGTTACTATTTTATGATTTAACAATAAGAATCACTTCTGGGGTTTTTCAGTATTTTTTTTAGATTTATTTTGCCTTTTTTTTTTGCCTATTTTAGTGTCAGATACCTATTTTTGTTATTTTGCCTTTTTCCTCATTATTAGAAGACTTCATTTCACTTTTTTTGCCTATTGTAACTTCTGATGCCTTTTTTTGTCATTTTTACCTTTTCCCTCATTATTTTGCCATTTTTTCTCCTTGCACCGATCACGATCAATTTGTATACCTGCAAGCCTAGACAACTCGAAGCCACGGTAGAGTTTTGTCTTTCTGTGGAAGAAGATGCTGTGACAAAAATCTGAATGAAAAGAAAGATGATACCAATCAAGCTTTTTGATTTTTTCATTGAAGCAGTAAGGCTTGCTCGTTCACGAGCAATCCCATTCTACTTTTGAGTGTGACCACTGATCCTTTTGTGGACAGCACTCTATATATGATATGCCCTTAGTGTTGGCGATAACACAAGCACGAAGAACGAAAAATCTAATTCCGTTTTCACTGACGCCATTTCAAGACTCAAAAGGGAGTTCAGAATAGCATTCAAAGAGAAAGCATCGCGAGAAAATGAAATTCGTAGCCACCATACCGCGTGGTCATGCGGAATCAAGATTACAAAGAAAAGATTGTTTTCATACACGTGAAGTGATAATGTAAATTTTAGAGTTTGAACAGTTTTCATTATTATTTTTTTACTGTCCTTTTATATGTGAGTTTTCATTGTTTACATGCATTTTTGCACTCCCACCTTAGTTAGAATAAATACCCTTTGCACTCCCATATTAGTTACAATAAATGCCTTTTTTGCACTCCCACTTTAGTTAGAAGAAATTACTTTTTAAATGCCTACTTTAGTACAAATAAATGCCATTTTGCCTGCCTATTTCAGGTAAAATAAATGCCTGAACGTCTGGACTCTAGTGACGATAACACTTTTAAGAAAAAATAGATTTAATAAAAGGAATAGATTTAGTTAAAACTAGCACTTTTATTTTTTAAAAGTTTGATCGCTAATTATGGTATTAAAAAATTGGAAATTTACCACGATGTAATCAAGTCGAGCTTGTGTGAAATTCAATGGCGGCTCGTGAATAAGTGTTCAGAGTAGAAAAAACGTAATTCTGAACTGCGTCGGATCCTGGGAAGGGGGAAACGGGGCAAATACCCTACTACAATCCAATTTTTACTTTCTCGCTACCGCATACGCAGTAGAGAGAAAGGTAAGTGTTGCTGCGGAAAAAAACGGATAATTTTCGGTAGAAAAACTCTTATTGCCAGGCTCTGGTAATGAAAGAGAATACATCCAGTTGATAAATTAAAAAAAAAATACTCTAACACGTGGTGTGGCTAGACTCCATGTTTTCTGAGTCCTTGATAACGAAAAATTGATTGACGACAAAACGTCCGTCTGTCTGTGAACAACACTAGCGGCTAAACCGTCCAGCCGATTTTCTCCAATATTGATATTCTCCAATCAATATGACTGATGTCGTGGCCTGTTGAATTTGAAACCGATACTTTAATTTTGGGGGGTACTTTACATGAAGCTCCTTAGTTCACAATTTCAAAACAAAAGAATGGCTCCAATTTTTTTTATTAAATTTTGTTGCCGGATAGCATAATAGACGCTTAACAAAAATGTGAAGGTCTCAAGTTCGTTGAAAACCCTGATTTGTCGGAAATTGCAAAAAGTTAAAATTTTTTCGGCGTCTTCCCACAACTAAAATATTAAAGATAGTGTTTTTTTTCCTCAATGAAATGTTTGATAAAGACAGATTTTGAAATAGAGTCGGGTTTTTCAAAAACTTGAGTGCTTTTCGCGTAATTTTGCCTACAATGTAGACAATTTTTAATTTTGTTTAAACAATTTTTCTCAAAAAGGCACATTTTTTTATTAAATTTTGACCTCGGATAGCGTATAGAATGCTTAAGAGAATGGTCTGTGAACAAAACTACCGCCTAAAATAATCGTAGTATTTTCTTCCATAGTCGATCTGGCCTGACTCGAAGTCCAGCGATTTTGAAATACATTCCTTAAATTTTGGGGATCCTTTACACGAAGCCCCTGGGAGATTTTCAAAATTTTGTCGAAAACGGATCAAAACTTTTCTTTAAATTTGTTGTAAAAATAAAGTGAAATACACTTGTGTCAACTCTAAATTTTCGAAAATTGCTAAAGTTTGAAATTTTTTGGCGACTTTCTACACCTACAAAATTGAAGACAGAGGTTTTTAGTGCTGTTGCAGCTGGAATTGATGATGACAGACCTCTTTCGTAAGACATGGGGGGTAGCTCCCCGAGTCAAAGAGGCTGGGTAATTGGCGTTAAACAGCGCGGCACCATACTTTGTGTTCCCGCACGTTTTAAAATCGTTTTGTTCTGTTGGCACTGCGTCGCCCGCAAGATCACGGAAACAACTCAGAAACTGAGATCTTTGCCCTCGTCCCACTGCCAGGTGTTCTGGACTCGCTCCAAGAACTTTTCTTTTTCTGTTCCTTTCGTTTTTTTACAGTAACTTAGAACAACTTTCAAAGGGGGCGTGGCAAGTAGGGAAATTTGGAAACAGTCCATTCTCATTTCCATTACTTGGAAATGGATAATGCACTGAATAACGTATAAAATCTGTTTTGGTGCAGTCTTTTATTTTTCCAATATTACACACGTATTTTCTAACAATAACCCTAACGTCGTTAGTTTTTACATTCGGGGCGCTCTTTACGTATTATTGCATTTGCGAGTACAAGTGCTTCAAATGGTGTCTTATGAAGCTTCTCAAAAACTCGAAACTTCTCTGTGAAATTGAGCTCAAAATTGCGCATTTTTAGAAACGCTGAAAAACATTTCTTAAATAAATTGGATTTTTTCTGCCGGCGGCGCTAGCCGAATGCGTTTACTACGCTCCGTGAAGTCACGAAGGTTAAGCGCATTCGAGACTCGCGGGTTCGTGGTTGGGTGACCGGCCAGGAACCCTGGGATCCAACGGCTTCGAGCCCCTGGCCGAAGGGATAAAAGGCACTGACTGACTGCGACGTGACGAGACTTGACTAATATTAAAAGTAAAGCACATTAATGGAGGATTACTCCCCAGTGCAAAGCGCTCAACGCCCCTTTAGGGGCTTGGAGACGCGTTGCGTCAAGGTGTAGACGCAACAAATTTTAAAAAAGTAAATATATAAATAAAAAATTAAAAAAACTATTCCAAATTTTGCAATGAAAATTTGCGCGAATAACCATGTTTTACTCTTGTATAATATTCTTCATGTCGAATTTTCATTCATCTATTAAGTGACCAAAAAAGTGAAAATGTCAAAAAATACTTGTATTTTGATAAAATAATTTCATCAAGACATATATAATGTGTAAGTACACTAAATCATTATATAAAGTAGTGTTGTTTCCTGTTCAGTGAGCATGGGGATGCATTCAGAGTTTTACGGATTAAACAAGGTCGTATCGACATCGTACCACACCCTGTTTATGTATTCCATACTACGATGTCCATACTGACCGCATATTCTTTGAGAATTTCTTATTTTGCCTTACTTGCTCCGACAATAATAACAAAACAATAATACACAAAAGTACATAGAACAATACACCTAATCCATCTCTCTCTCTCTCTCTCTCTCTCTCTATATATATATATATATATATATATATATATATATATATACACACACACACACACACACACACACATTAGTCCCCAGAAGTTCTCTATAACCGGAGTCAACTGTAGTTCGTGAAAGTCTGTGCCACCACTAGTAACTTTCTCGCATACTACATAGATAGTAAAAAAGTGTAACGAAAAACGGCGGATTTTCGGACAAAAATTCGCATTTTAGGCCCCTGATATCATAAAAGTGAATAATTCAGCACTGCATAAGTGTTCTGTAGGCAGAATAACACATTTTGTGGATCCTTGACACCGAAAAATTGATTTAAAGCAAAACTTCAGTCTGTACGTCTGTCTGTAAACAGCGCTATCGGCTAAACCGTAAGCAGAATTTTCACCAAAAATTATATTATATTTCTTGAAGTTGTTATTTTTTGTAACAACGTTCTGTAACCACATATTTGCGTCAAACGTGGTGTAATCCTCCGTTAACTTCGTCAGTCATCGTCACTCGTAGTCAGTCATTCGCTTTTATCCCTTCGGCTAGGGGCTCGGCACTATTCACCGAGGTTCCCAGATAGTCACCCATTCAGATATCCGCAATGTCTCGAGTTCCTTACCTCCGTAACTTTACAGAGCGTACTTAAATAATGCGGCGAGCGCAATTTAATGTGTGTTCACGTACAACATTTCATCAATATTTCATTGTCATCATAGGGTATTGTAAGAATTATAAATCAAACATATTATTACATTTTGTTTTGTTACATAGACATTCATAAAAAATGGAGGATTGTATAAAATTCTAAAAACATCAACCAACAGATATTTAAAATTAGTATAATTCCCGAATTAGCCATATTTCGCAACATATATTTAGATCAGTGATGTAGTAAGAATTGCCCAATAAAAGGAGACCTCCAGGGTGATTCGGACAATAGGAATAGGGAAGGCGCACCGCCACCTCCCCGGAAAAACTTTCACTGCATAAATGGAGCTAATTACCGTAGAAGTTGCTGTGCCGGGAATCATCAATCAATCAATCAATCCCCTGAGAAACAGCCTCTGGTGCGCTTCGCACGTAGTGAGCCTCCGTGCGCGCAGCGGCAGGGGGGAGGGGCGGGGCGGCGCGTGGCGGGGAGGGGCAGGGCAGGGCAAGGCGGGGTAGAGGGGGGCGCGAGCGAAAATAGGCGCAGGTGGCATTGTGCGCACACTCGACGCCGAGGGCCGCGTGCGACGAAGGCGGTTTTATTAGCCGTCCACCCCGCCGCGACTCGGCGACGCTTCTGCCGCCGCGACCACTGCTCCACCTGGCGGCGCCCCACAGACGCAGACGCGACGCGGACGCCGCCATCTTGCAGTAAGCTCCTGCACGTCCACGGTGTAAGGTTGTTTGATTACCAGGCACTGTTAAGGACGTTAGTCTCGTTAGTGTAGTTAATGTTGCTTTTTTATTCCGGGAGATGGCAGTCTTCCTCCCCCACTGGATGGTCAGACCCGTCGCCGACGCAGACGTACACGCAGGCTTGCGGGGTTTCCCACTCCGGTTATCTCCCCCAGCAGACCCCACACCAAACGAGATAAGCTTTAAGCTCCCGCCTACTTCCTTGACTTGTGTGTTGTGAATGTAGGCAGGGCCGCGCCAACCCTACTGCAAGCGGTGCACCGCACAAGGGCGGCATCCATGAATAGACGTCAAAAATTAATGTTTTATTCAATATCAGCATTACTATTAATTGTTTTTATTTTAAACGAAAAAGTTCACTCAATTATTCACAAATATAAAAACTCTCTTAATACTAAGAATCAAAGGCCGAAAATAACGCTAATTAAGTATATGTAATACAATTTTCGTAAATTTCATCAATTTTGGATAATAATCTCGGTTATTTTTATTACTCATGTGACATCTATGAAGTTGCCGCTCAACTTCACAAAATCTATTTAACCTAAATAAAATCTATGTAACAAAATACAAAACATTAGAACACGGGGGCGGCAAACAAAAATTTGCACAAGAGCACAAATGGCGCGGTCCTAAATGTAAGTTTGCATGTGTGTGTGTGTGTGTGTGTGTGTGTGTGTGTGTACGGGCACAGGGAAAGACAAGGTAGAGGAAGGAAAGATCGCGCACGGTCCGTGACCTGATAGGGAACCGCTCCAGTATTCCCGAAGTATTGGTCAGAGAAATCGCGGAAAACTACAATAATTAGAGCAGGTGACCACTAGCATTCTTCTCCAGGCAGCGGGTGAATTCGAGCTAGCTACGTAGCTAGTATCAAAAATCTGGCACCGTCGGAACTCGAAGCGTGGGCTCTCCCGGTCAGAGTCGCCGCACTCAGCTGCATTGGTGGTTCTGAGCTAACCTCAGCCGCCACGATGTATGTGTCAACTTGCCGCATTTTTTTTTTTTTTGCATTTTCTAAAGCCAATTTGAGACTAGTTCCTCGCTTCTCCGTGTGGTGAGCTTTACTAGGTGTAAGTAGCGTAACGAAATGAGTTCGGGTCCGTCCGCAATACTTTTATGCGGGCCTCTTTTATAAAAATTTATAGCAATCACATAAGTAGTGTTAGTACCTTACGGTTATTTACGTATCAAGGGCGTTAAGTAGATGTTTTTGTCCCAAGGGCCACTTCCAAACCCGAGGGCCTCTGGCTCGAGATTTGGAAGTCGCCTGAGGGGCAAAAACATCTAATAACGCCCATGGTGCATTCAAAACTTTATGGTTTACTAGTTCGTTGCTGAATAAACGAGAATTCGAACCATTTTATAATTTTTCTTGCGGCCAAAATGAAAAGATGCATTATAATAGTCATTTGTCATTATGACGTCAGATAAACAAAACACTGTGCATCTAATTGCTATTGCATAATCGTATTGGACTGATTTGTTCGTACAAAATGAAAGAATATAGAGAAGTTCCTCCTGAAATTCTCGCAAAAGCTAACAAAACTACGGACAGTGGTTTCCAGTAAAGTTTCGAAAAATATTTGAAAATGTTTATGGTGCATTTGAGAGTTATATACTAGGTGTAAATTGCGTTGATGAAACAGTTCTTTTAGGCTACGTGTTAGAATATATCATAACATTTCGAAGATAAGAGAAACAAAAAAACATTTCGAAGATGTTAGCCGATGTGCCTTATACATGAGTAGTCCTGCTCAAGACGAACATACTATGTCTGTTAAAAAAGGTGATACGTAACAGTGAAATGTGAGTGACAGGTGGCAATAGTATATTCACGGGAACATTCCAGAATTGCAATTTTCATATCAATTAAGCAAAATAAGGTATATAACGAGTTATTTTAATTATTGGAGCATTATGCCATTTATTTATTGTATTTGCTTGCATCATAACTTAAATAAGGATCGGTTTCACCAATGCTTGTTAACACGCTAACTAGAAGTTAGGAGATTTTAACGGTCCGTTAGAGAAAATACGTGTTTCACCAAACTTTAATGCTTGTTAACTTTCCGTTAAAGTTAACGCACGTTCTCAGCTCCGTTAGCAGCACTTACGCATGTTTAAGCTGATTGCAGCGCAGCGTTCGAACACAGGAGAAAAATGGAGAAAGCTCTGCAATATGTATTGGAAGACGACGATGTTTTATAAAGCCTGAAAATGTCTGTGCGCCGCGTGTATTCGGGGACTTTTCAACCAGATTCAGTGGTACCAAACAATCGACACTAGAAATCCTGGAATTTAATTGAGCAGGATCTGGAGTTTTCATCAAACAGGTCCGAAAATATTACATGTAATAGTTACATACCATTTATCACAACCAAACCTTATAAGTAACAGTTTTGCATGGACATTGAAGACTTTATTACATAACCTTCATGAATGCGAATTAGGTTATGAATGGTTTCGCATTATACATGAAATTGTGTCACTATTAATTCTCATCAGAAGATAGGGTACAGTTTTCTTCAGACCCAAGTCATTCCAAAAACTTTAGAAACTAAATTACAAAATTATAAAGTTCAAAGTATGATATGAATTAATTACATAATATTATAATTAAGTTCATTATTTATTAAAAATAACTCATTATTAGAAATTTGTTTCAATTTATATTAATTTCCAGGAATGAGTCAATCGCACCAATTAACCAGTTACTTACGACTACGTTATTTTGCAACTGGCAGCTACCAGCAGGTTATGGGTGACTATATTGGAGCCAGGAAATCTACGGCTAACTGTCCATAGAGTTAGCTGCGCTTTGGCGAGACTGTTGCTTTATTCTCTGTGAGCAGAGTAAACATACTCACCACAGAGTTTCCAGTTCACGGCCTTCTAAAAACAAATACTTACGCATTTTGTACACCCATTAAAGTTAACTGGCGATTAGCAAACTGAAGCCGCGGAAGCGTTGGTGAAACAGAACAAATCTTAACGTTAATTTTAACGACTCGTTTACTAACGTCACGTTAGGTGTATGTTGGTGAAACTGGCCTATGTCGAATTCATAAAAATGTTGTATGTGTTGTGTTGGTATTAGAGCGGGCCATAAAGTACTCAAAAGGCTCGAGGGCATAAAGAATCAGAAAGGCCCACAAGGGCATCATCAATACCAATACGTGTTTTGTTTGAGGTCCGTAAACACATAGCAATGAACTAGTAAAACATAAAATAATAAAAATATCCTTTAACAAATTCGAAACATATTATCTATGATTAATAACCGATAGAGTAAAAATCTACCTTTATGATTTAATTTTATGAAATTAAGACTCTTATAAAACCTACATGAATCGCTTACCCTTTTTTGATATAGAAACAGGGTCATAGAAGCTGTCAAAGCCAAAAAAATCGTTCTTCTAGAAGATGTGGTTTTTAATCTTTTATTGAATCAACTATCGCAATGTATCAGAGAAAGTATCAAGTAATTAATATTTTTTACAATCGCAAAACCTTCAGCCTAAAAGTTGGCCCTTTCACCTCGGCCCACCCGCGTTACGGGGCCAACCTTTATACCACTGACGGAACTCCACTTGAGTATTTAATATGGCATCACGCGCGTATAATATTCAATTTCTTGCACGAAAATTCTGCAAACTTTGTAATAATTCAGTATTACAAATAATCATTTACATTCTTTCAATAGAAATTACTCTAAGGTACTATGAAAAATCAATCTTTGCAATAAATATTATCTTTTTAAATTATTCTTTAATCGCACAAGTTAGTAACATTTTGACAATTTTATTTTCTAATTGATATTATATATGTAAAGAATACTTCGGTTGGTTTGGTTTCGCAGTATCGACTGTATAAGTTTTTACAAATTAGGCCTACTTACTGACAATGGCGAGACCTCCGTCCAGCACCCCCACTTCTCAGAAATTCAAAATCAACTAGCCTATAGTTTTGTACTAATTATGCACTAATTTTGTACTAAAATAAAAAATGTTGTTCCTAACTATCAATAACAATTAAATCGCGTGCACCAATGAAGCACTTTGCGCGTAAATTTTCAATTTTTTTAAACCCACTTTAAGACAAATTTCAAAGTTGAATTAATACTGCCGTGTGGTCTCATAGCGATCTTTCATGTGTCATAATTTCAAAATTTTATCCGGTCCCCTAACAGAGATATTACAGTTGAAAATTACGATTTTTAGGAGGATGTAATTTTTATGTGGTATGCGTCTTATCATTGATATTTGGTAAGTAATTACCCTTGTATGTGTAAATGCACAGGAAAACCAAATAAGTCTGTAACTCTTCATTGTTTAAAAAAATACTCTCCGAAAAAATCGAAATATCTTCATTCGTTTTCGATAGTTTAGGTTGACAATATTGCCCAAATAAAAACATGTTAGGAAGATAAATATTACCTTAATTTTTAGGTCAGAGCTTATGGAATCCAGTACAGTTTAGTTCTAAAATACGCAGCCATCTAGTGCTGAGTATTTTACAAAAAAGTAAATATCTACAAACGCCAAAAATGGCGTGCGGTTTAAAACAAACATGTCCGCCATGGCACCCCCATTTATCAGAAATTTAAAACCAACCAACCTAAAAATACTCTCAAAATCGAAATTTCTTCATTCCCTTTCGATAGATTAAGTAGTAAATATTGTATAAATAAAAACATATTAACGCAGAGTAATTTACAAAATCGTAAACGTCTACAAACGCGAAAAATGGCGCGTGGTTTAAAAATGAAAGCCGCCATGGACTTCTCAGAAATTCAAAACGAGAGATTATTTGTTGAACTGATATTTTTTTCGTTTATTTTAAGTCGCATTAACAGCAGAGGTTATTAGCGACTCCATTAGTTACATAATTATTACAATGCTTATTGGACATATACATCAATTATAATCTTACATGTAGGGATACATTTCGGAACCTTTTTACATTATTACACTCGATAAAGCAACAATTAATAGATATAACAGTATTTAGAAATATTATTACAAAGGTATATTACAGAGATACGGAATCGAATAGATATATGTAATACATAAAGATAGAAAACACATAACAACATATAAAGGTTAAATTAAATCTAGAATGCCTATTATTTACAGAAGTTGGCTGAATAATTAAATTCAAAATTGGTTTCTTGCAGGCATATTATGTCCGGATTAATATTGTTGCGCAGTAATTGGAGGTTTTCTAGGCAACAGTGCTATCCATTAAGATTCCATTAAACAATTTTCATAATTTTAGATTCAATTCATAGGTAAAGATTTAATGAGTGATTACTACCTGACATAGATTTTATACAAGGATTATTATGTGCTGTCCATACTAGATTTAGCTTCAGACAAGTCTGAATCAGGTAACTGTTTTAGTAGCTTCTTAATAAGTCTAGTAAATATACCTTTGAGGTTTCTGTCTGTTAATACCTTGTAAGTTTCCTGAGCATATTAATAATTGCTGGATGTCATTAGAATAATCTTTAACTACAGCAATGGGATCAGCTGACTCCAAAGTATTTGGCAGTAATAATTGAAATTGTTTGTATGTTAAGGGAAAAGAACTTGGATTGTTGTCAATGAGAGTTTTTGTTGCACTGAGCATATTTTCCATACTTTTTCCAGGATTGTTGCCATGTTGGTTGGATTCAACTATTTTATGTTTTTTCTTCTTTTTCTTTTTTGGTTGTTTCAAGTTGTTTTCTTGATTTTTATTTGAAGGGGGGGAGCATGGGTAATTTCTGAATTTGATCTGTTTAGTTTGTATCTTTCTTCAAGAGGGGCTTAGGGCAGGGTGATGAATCTGATGAACAGCTTATTCTGTTCAAAGGAGGGAAGCTATCACAAAAAAGTAATTTTCCGCTCGCTAATGAAGCTAGAACTGAAACAACTATGCGCCTAAGACTATCACATTCCCTATATGACCCGGGTGGCTGAAGTGGTTAAATGTCGGGTACGGACTCAGCGTTTCGAAGGGAAGGGATTTGCAACTACTCTCTGTTGCCACAGAAAACTTTTCAGAATTCCTGAAACTTTATTTAAAATCATTTGAAGCACTTCTGCTCACAAATACAGTAAATACATACAAATAAACCGGACGTGTCTGTGCGTGCTTTTCCAATGTACAATTTTTAAACGTTTTTTCAACTCTGTTTTTATTTGTAAAACGAATCTTACGTCTAGTCAATTGAAGGGCTCAGTTGAACAAGGGGCTATCTCACATTGGCATAGTTCTGAGATGATGACGGTTCTTCCTGAATTTTCCTTAGATAACAATACATTTTTACTTTCTCGTATACGTACGAGGTATACGGGGTATATACTATATCTCCATACTACGTACGTAAAATAGAGAAAGTTATGTAATGATGCATGAAAAAACCGGCGGATTTTCAACTGAAAAAATTCATTGACGGGCTCTGGTGGCGAAAAAGTGTATTAAAACAGTTGCTAAATTGAGAGAAAAAAATCCGCTAACACGTGATGTAGCCAGAATCCCTGTTTTGTGGGTCCTTGATGCCGAAAAAAGAATTGGAAGCAAAACGTCCGTCCGTCCCTCCTCCATCTGTGTCTGTCTGTGTCTGTCTGACCGCCTGAACACTACTAGCGACAAAACCACACGTACGATCATTGTCAAATTGAAGAAACATAAGTCGATCTGGTTCTAGTTGAAGCTTTGAAATTTTGAGAAACATTTTTTAAAATTTGGAGGTTCTTTACATGAAGCCCCGCGGACATTTTCAAAATTTTCTCAAAAATAGCTCCAAATTTTTTCTTTAAACTTCTTGTAAGAATAGAGTAAAATACATTTATTAAGGTGGCATCGGTCTGATTTTTACCGTTAACTCTGAATTTTCGCAAATTGCAAGTTTGAATTTTTTCGTCGTCTTCCTATAACTACAAAATTGAAGACAGATTTTTCCTTCAAAGGAAATTTGTTGTGCATAAATAGTTATTTCAATAAGGTCATGTACATTCTTTCAGAAATGTTAGTACTTTCTGTGCAATAGTCCGTGGAATATTAGCAATTTTAAAAAATTACAAAAACAAGATTTTCTCAAAAACGGCTGTAATTTTTTCTTTAAATTTTTGGCATTGTTAGTGCCAAACAAACCCTATAACATGACACAAACGCCATATTGTTCTATTCTTCTATTTTTCAAAAACTTTAAATATGAACTTTTTTTGACTTGTCTCTCACGTCGGTAATATTTACATTAAGGGCAATTTCTTCGCATTATTACATTTATGAGTACATTAGCAAATATACATTGCTAATTGCACTGTTTAAAATGACAAGTTCATTTTGATGTATTCCTTTTTTTTCAAAATTTCACAAATCTGTATACATTATTGCATTTGTGAGTGGAAGTGCTTCAAATGACTTCAAATGAAGTTTTTCGAAAACTTAATAAATTTCTGTGAAAGAGAACTTCAACTTTTGCATTTACAGTAATGCTTAACGCCATTTTTTTAAAGACTGCTTCAAATTTTTCAATGATAATTGCTATTTAG
Organism: Teleogryllus occipitalis; assembly: GCA_011170035.1. Classification (NCBI taxonomy): domain Eukaryota; kingdom Metazoa; phylum Arthropoda; class Insecta; order Orthoptera; family Gryllidae; genus Teleogryllus; species Teleogryllus occipitalis. The sequence goes on along the minus strand of BLKR01004094.1, from coordinate 54,603 downwards.
AATAAGGTTTTAGCCTTCTTTAATATTTTTAAAATAATATTTCGGTTCTACTTTATGGAAACCGAAAAGTTGAGAAGATTTCAAAAAAATGAAAATACTTTGGGCGGCGATAGATGGCAGCAGGCAAGAAGGAAAGGCAAGACTGTACAGTACCAGTCCACAACAACGAAATGAAAAAAACTTTACTACGAGAAAGTCTGTGCCATTCTGTAGTTTCAAACTCCTTCACCTCTAGTTTCAAACTACTTTAGAATTTTTCAACAATACCTATCTGGGCATTTAAAGTGAGATTTTTTCTTCCAGATTTTTTATTGCTACTGGAAGTTGACAGAAATGAGATCTGATAAATGCCAATTCTGATTTTATAAGTGATTGATACAGCATCTTCTTCAAAACTTTCAATCAATTCCTTATAATTTGTGAAATGTTCACAGTAAAACAGAACTGCTTCTAACCATGTTCCCCATCTGGTTATGACCACTTCTGGAGGGAATGGACAGTCCATTATATTTCGGTATAATGTCACACAGTGAGAAGCTTTTCTAAAATATTTTTCCCCGTTGCTAACGAGTTTGTTGACATTAGAAAATATTTTCTAATCTTTTCGGGTACTCGATTGAGGCCATGTGCAATTCACGTAGCGTGTACCATGTTTGAGTAGATAACTTTTAAAGCATATCCAGTTTTAAGCATGCAAGGTACTCCATCCGCCACAGAAAGTAAAATCTCATCTTCGAAGCTATTTTCAACAAAAAAAGTATTTAAACTGTCATCCACGAAACGGGAGACAGTTTCAAAATTTGTTTTTGCAAGCTCTTTACATGAAATTAAATAAGATTTTGAGTCGATTTCCGGATGCAGGATACCAATAATTAAACAACAAATATATTTTCCCCTGGCGTCGGTAGTCTCATCGACGTCAACATATACAAAATTATCTGATATTTTATTTCTAATTTTAGACATTGTTGATTCAAAACAAAAAGGAAGATAACTTTTTCTAAGCGTATTCTCGTTTGGGATTTAATGGTTAATATATTTTTCCAAATAGTCCTTAAACGGAGTTGATTGTAACTTGAAAAAAGGAATATTCGAACCAACCAACGCGTGGCATAAATCTTGGTTAAATTTTATTTATTTATTTAACGTCAAAAAAACAGTTCAAACTGCGTATGACGTGCTATGGGGAAAAATGTATTGTGTGCACATTTTCAAAATTCTGTGATCCCTACACTAAGTCATATACTACTTAAATTTTAAAAAAACTCCCATGTAATAAAATCTATTTTCAAGGATAAATAAGCAATACATTTTGGCTCTTATCCATGTTGTCCTTCGGAATAATACTTCCTGCCGCGACAACATGGAAACGATAATTTGAATAATTGTATTTCCCACTGAATTCTAGAAGACGTGCACAGAAAATGAAGTTACATTTATGTTCAGAAGCAAAACAAGTGGCCATCTCAGCATTTGCTCAATGGATCAGGGAAACTGGACGAAAAACCTGATCAAGATGGGGGTCATTGACCCGGAGGCTGTAGTACAATACTTGTTACAGGTTGTTTATACACATTTATACAGTCCAAATGGTAAATAATGCATTATGTATCATTGTTAAACTTAATGTTACTTTTAATGAGTAAAGAGTCGGAAAGGTGCGTACGTAATGTTCCATCATTCCAGTAAGGTATTTCCACTCTCTGAGATCGTTGTTTAAGGTACGAACATAACCAATCTAGAGCAATACCACGGATTCCATATGAAGGTAATTTTGAAAGTAAAATGTCATGATCAATAACGTCAAAAGCTTTTGAGAGATCTAAAAATAAACCAATAGGTGCCTCGTTTTGATCCAATGATGAGGCGACATCTTTAAGAAAAGAAAATATAGCTGTTTCCGTTGATTTTGATTTTCTAAATCCATGTTGGCAATCTGAAAGCGCGTCGTGTTTACTGAGAAACGTTTCCATTCGTACGTAAAAAAGTCTCTCTAATATTTTTGAAAAAACTGATAGAAGAGAAATGGGCCGATAATTTTGAATTTAATTTTTGTTGCCTTTTTTGAAGAGCAGCTTAATTTGAGCTGTTTTGAAAATATCTGGAAACGTTCCGGTGCATAACGATGAATTAAATATGTGAGTTAACGGGTGTATAATGGCATACGCACAGGTCTTTAACAAAGCATCCGGAAATTCATCTAAACCGGACGAATATTTATTTTTTAGTTTACCGATTATTTTGAGAATTTGTTTATGGAGTCTCCGTACATCTCTGTCAGCAACGATTACACCGTATTAGGTTTACTTTTCCTAATCTCAATGGCCTTCTTATGACTGGCTATAAAATTAAAAAATTCTTAAGGTTGGCGGAGAGAAATCTCCTTTCCATCAATGTATAATATATTGAAAGACGATCCTTGTATTGACGTGTGCATCAATGTCTCATTTCCTCTGCGCTCCAATACTCTTGTCACAAGGAATACAAAACACTACTTTTCCGTCGGTTTTCAGATCTGAGACATTGTTTATCCGTGAATTAATTTTAGTACTTGAACTACTCTTCACCTTTGGCATGTTCATTGTCTCTGTGTAGAGCCTCACTCTGACGTACGTGTGCATGCAACTACAAGAGGTCGAAAACTGCATTCATTATCTCCCTCGAATCTTGCAGGGCAACATCGTTCCGAGAATTTCTATGAATTTGACGCACAGTGCAGCTTGCCACTAATTGCGTTTTCCATTCGCCGCTCTGGTGCGCACTCAGGGCAGCTTTCGTGTTCCATTCGACCGCTACGGCGCACCAGTGCAAAGAAGCACTTGTTCCATTCGCACATCGACACGGAACCAGGGCGCACTCGGGGCACCCTAAACTGCACTGACGATCGCGTCAGTGCAGTCCAGTGCAACGGGCCATTGTGAGGTTAGGTACGGAGTTATCCATGCTGATTTAGATTCGTGGTGAAATTTTGAAGGCAATTGAGGATCTTCTGTCAAGCAGGGATACTTCGAATGATGCAGTATATTATGTTTTGCAAGAAATGTCTTAAAATAATTTTTGAGATTTACACGAAGTTCGAAAAATCAGATTGTGTTTTCCGAAAATTTAACCTTGAATAACTTCATGTTAACAAATCCGGTGCTATTTAGAAACTAAAGTGCTTTAGGTAAGTCTCAATTTCGAAACACTAATGAAGTGAAAATAAAAATAGTGACCCTTAAAAAATCATTCATATATATATATATATATATATATATATATATATATATATATATATATATATATATATATATATATATATATATGCCAAGAAATGTTTCTCGCACGCCCATACATATACCAGCGAAAATGTTCATGTTAATATTTTTATTGTTTTCAGTAATCAAACAATTCTGCAGACGCATTTCGGTCCAAAATCGTGTGTACGATATCGATCACTGGCAAATCTCGAAAAATGAAATTTCGACTCATATGCATTTGAAGTTTTCGTAGATTTAAAATAAAGGAATTACACGTTAATAATTTATGAATTAAGAAGTAAGAATTACCAAAAGACTTCATAAAAATTATAGCAACGATCATAATTCAAAATTATTATTTTTCGAGTTACATCAGTGTGACTGACCAACAACAGCTGTGTATAATTTCACTGCGTAGCGCACAAGCACTGATTCAGTTCCGGAATCCGTTTCATTCGTAGCTGCCCTTCACGCGTGTGGGGCAGCACTGTTGCGGAGCGATGACGTTTTTGTCCTGCATAGAGTGGGTTTCAGTGCAACGAGTGGAAAACGCTATAAGCTTTGCGCCAAGTCGTAAGGTCAAATGTGAGTCGCGCATGGTCTCGTGTTGATTTGTTCAGCGAATACCGACAAAACGCGTACATGATCTGATTGGGAAGGTAGACCCCGAACATCGCGTTGGTTGAGCAACCGCAACCAAAGGCTGCGGACCGAGCCCGTGCGAACACCATGTATCCTCACTTCGAGCTGCAATTCCTCAAAAATTTCAATTAGGCAATACGTATCATGAAAGGTAAAAGAAGTACTACATTTTGTTCATCGAGAAACAAAATGTAGTATTGATTCAAATGAAATGGAACTCGGGTTTCAAAGACTACCTGAACTGCCAGGTAAAGTCAAATTGTTTTTCATTAAATGAAACCTTTAAAAACTGTAAAATAAAAAAGTTGATAATATAAGAATTATATTTTGTGCAAGAAAGCTATGAATCTTGCAAATTCGTCCAGCAAAAACCCAAAATGTGCAATTTTCAAGTAGCATTATCCAAAACATGCAATTTCGTGCAGTAACCTCCCAAACGTGCAATGAAACAAGTACTAAAATAATGTGCGTTTCATGATTCAAATTTCTGTCAAGGTCTCTTCCAATTACAAATTAGCAAAGACAATATGTAATTACACAGGAATCCAGTCTTTAGTAATGACTATTATTAAATATTTAAGGTACAAATTTAATTGGAAATTTTATGAACTATCAGACTACTGTACTGTGACTTATAAAATTACAATAACGATATTCTGGAGTTCCAATTTCTTTTCCAATTTTTTACTATTTTTTCGCATCAGTTCCATCATTGGGACCCTTGACTTGCGGGGCCCTGGGCAATCGCCACACATAGCGCCGGCACTAGACGCCATTCACACAACACAAAACGAAATATTGCTTTGTTTCGTATTGTTACGATTCTACGTGGTGAATTAAAACTCTGGTATTATTTTAACAAAAACGTTTATTTTGTTTCTTAACACAATCACTGAAAACACTTGATTATTCATTTACTCTACACTTCTCTTGAGTATTTATTTTCACTGTTCACTTCTCTTACACTGTCGCACAGTCCTAAGCACTGACCACTGTTCGATGCACTGGCCACAGTCCACTGCACTGACCACAGTTCACGTCACTGACCACAATCACTGCACTGCTATTCACCGCAATGCACACACTTCACAGCTCAGCTACCACTTGAGACTTAAGACTGACTCGCGGTCGCCGACCGCCGCGTATTTATACTCGGCGGGCGCCGTCGAGAATTTTCTAGACTTAGCGATACGCCCCGCGAACACTCTGGCACAATCTAGTTCAAGGGCCGCCGGCAGATGTCGCAATCCGCGCATACAGGTAGTTCATGGTGGTGTCGGCAGATGACGCAATCCGCAAGTAGCCGTTTTTTTCACAACACGGTTTGTGAAAAAAATAGTAATTACAAATATTGCACGCACAATTGGTTTCTAAAATTTTCAAAAAATCTACATGACCTTAATGAAAGAACTATTTATGAACAACAAATTTAATATGAAGGAAAAATCTGTGTCTTCAATTTTATACTTGTAGGTAGACGCCGAAACAAGTTCAAACTTTTGCAGTTTTCGAAAATCCAGAGTTAACCGAGAAAATCGAATCTATGCCACTTTTATAAACGTATTTTATTGTATTCTTACAAGAAATTTAAAGAAAAAAGTTTGAGCTGTTTTTGAGAAAATTTTGAAATAGTCCGCGGGCTTAATGTAATGTACCCCCAAATTTTAAAGAATGTTTTTCAAAATTTTAAATCTTGAACTATAGCCAGATGGACCAGAGCCAGATTTCGATTTGGAAAAAATCCTACGCATCGTTTAGGCGCTAGTAGTGTTCACAGACGGACAGACATACGGACGGACAGATGTTTTGAAAAAAAACAATACTTTTTAGGTATCAGTGGACCCCAAAACGTGTATTTCCATTAAAATCTCGAAATCTATTTTCTGCAGCAATACATAACTTTCTCTATACTACGTATATTACTCCGTGTGTACGTATGTATACGAGAAAGTAAAACGAATGAAAACTGTATCAAAACTTCCAGAAGAAAAATAATTCTTTAATGAATGACCAGTTTCAATTATTAATTTTTTTGCATTTTATGTGAATCATTCCAGTAGGAAGATGTTGAGAATGAAGTTATGTGCACTATGTCACAGAAATTAATTACCTAGTATTAAATAAAGTGGGGTCACATCTGGAACCATGTTGTTCAAATAAATGCATTTCATTACTCAACAACCAGAAAGCACATCTGATACTAAACGTGATCCTGCCAATATAACCCAGATGAAGCTCCACTCTGTAGAATTCTCTTAGCTCTACCAGGAGTGATTTCATCAAAGGATTTCGACTGCTGCTGGAGATCGGCTAAGCAGGTAAGTTGGTGGACAGTGTCCACTGCTGCTTGTAGATATAGCCTGGTGTCCAAACCCTGGCAATGCGTACCACAGAGGCGGTCTGTCACAGTATTTATAAAATATTTAATACATTCTCAAGATATCTTAATACATAAATATCCAATTTAATGTGGAATATAGGTGGATACGAATACAGGTGGCTCAATTGTTAACACCACCTCATACTCAAAAACATACAAGTAAAATGGAACATAAATGAAAACAAAAGACACTTACTGCGTGCTTAAATAGGGACATTAAAACTAAACACTCCAGTTACTGAAATAACTTGATAAAATGACACTGATGAGTTGTTAGATAATAAATAACTAGTGGTGCTCCAAGGGCATACACTTTCTCGTATTATTGGAAAGGGATTTTTTTGGCATATATGCTTGGCGAATATTTTCTTATAAGTTCTTAAAACACTGCTGATATTAACTAACTCTAATACTAATAAACTAATTAAAGTACTAATAATCTAAGATTTGTCATATTAAGATAATTTATTTCCGCCTTATTGTATATTGACATCGCCTCAAAGTGCGGGAAATTCAAATTTACCATTTTGAATTTTTTTCCAATTTTCGAAAATATAGAGTTCTTCGAAAATGGGACATGACCACTTTCTTTCATGTTATTTACTACATACGTGGAAAAAAAAGAAAAATGTGAAGCCGTTTTTGAGAAAAGAATTGTTTCAAATTTAAAACTTGTCCGTATGACGCCAAGTAACGCAAAAAACACTAATATTTTCGAAAAATTGAACATCGTCTTATTTGAAGATCTGTTTGTATTGAACAAATTTCATTTTAAAAAAATATCTTTATGATTGTGACTGTAGGAAGAGGCCGAAAAAATTGTGAATTTTTGCAGATTTCAATAAATTAAATATTTCAACAAAAATGAGACCTGCACTATTTTCTTAAGTGTTCTTTACGGTATTCGAGGACGAAATTTAATTTAAAAAAATTTGCTACCATTTTTTGAGAAAAAATTGTTAAAAAAATAAAAATTGCCTATATTTCACGCAAAATTATGCGCAAAATGCTCACATTTTCGAAAAATTATAAATGGCCTTATCTGCCCTGAAAGAACAGATTCCATTGAAGAAATATAATGTCTATCTTCAAAATTTTCGTTGTAGCAAGACGCAAAAAAAAAAAAAAAAAAAAAAAAATTGTCATTTTCAAAAAATCGGGGATTTTAGTGAAAATTAGACCTGCACCTTTCTCTTAGTGTTCTTTACACTATCCGAAGATAAAATTCAATCAACAAATTTGGTGCCACTTGTTTAGAAAAATTTTGAAAATGTCCCAGGGGTGTCATATAAAGTATCCTCCAATATTAAAATGTCGGTTTCAAATTCAAAGAGCCACGACATTAGTCAGGTCGTATGGGCAATATTAATTTTAGAGAAAATCGAGTGAACGGTTTAGGCATTGACTACCTATGGACAGACAGAAAAACTAAGATCGACAAACGACAGAATGGCGTTTGAGCGTTTCTGAAAATGCGGAATTTTGATATCATTTACACAGAAAACTTTTGAATATTCTATTAACTTCACACGATATCATTTGAAGCTCATGTATTTACGAATGCAATAATGTATACAAATAACTGGCAATGTAAATATTAACGACACGAGAGAGATTGCAAAAAATTACTTTTGTATAATTGTGTGTCATTTGTGTAAAATAATACAGCAAAATGGCGTACATGTCATCTTATACAATTCATTTAGCACTATCCCTCTCAATTTTTTTTTAAAATGGAGACTTTTCGAAAAAATTCTTGATATTTTTATATTGTACGTATTCCATTCAATATTGCGCGAAAACTACTTAAAATTAAAAAAAAAGTATTTGACTTAAATGAAATAACTAATTATGGAGAACAAAGTGTATATAAGAGCCTATTGATGGGTAAGTCTAGTGATGGGGCTGCTATCTTAATGCCTCTGGACATGCATCCTCATTCGTTGACCTAAAATGGGAAAGGTGTGTCTTCCGCCAGTTCTGTCGTTCCAGAAGTCTCCTCTTCCGCCATAGCTACCGTTGGGATCTTCACCGTTACCCTGGCAAGGGGTCCTCACAAGGTACTACCAGCCGGGCCAGCTGGACGAAGGTTTTTTAGAAAGAGGTGTTACTCCTCTATCACTCCCCTCTTTATCCTGGCTTGTGACAGACAGAGCCTAGATTCCCATACGTTGGACCCAGGTTAGCGGGGTTAAGCAGCTAATGATGTCTTGGGTACAAAGAGTAAAAATAAACGAAGAAAAGGACTGAAAATATGGACACCAGAAATCGCCTAAGCCATTAATGGTAGGAAACACGCATACAATAAAATGTTACAAAATATTACAGAAGAAGCCAGAGGGGCATACAAAAAAATAAGGAACCACGCTAAGGCGCTTATAAAAAAAGCCCATCAAGAATCGTGGGCACGATTTGTTAGTAATATTGAGAACGATGTGCACGGACAACAAACCTTAGCTTATAAAGTAAAGAGGCATCTAAATAGCGACACAAAGGATACTGCAGAACTAAACATAATCAAAGAGAAAGAGTGGCTGGATCACCATAAAGGTTTATGGTACGACTCGAATGTGGAAGAGGCAGGAAGAAATGACTACGAAATCTATGACGTAGATCCATTGACAATGAATGAATTAGTTGACTCGCTTATGAAGCTAAAAAATCGAAAAGCGCCAGATCTTGATGGGATTAATCTGGAGTTAATTAAATATACCGATACCTAATTATAAAGCAGATTTCTTAATTTATTGAATACCTGTTGGGAGACTTGTACGATTCCAGAAAAATGGACAAAAGCAAGGATAATATCACTATTCAAAAGAGGAAATAGAAGTAAACCCAGAGAACTATAGAGGAATTACCTTGCTAAATTCGGCATACAAGATATATACTTACAAGATATATTGGATACTTGCAAGATATATTGTTAGAAGAACAAAGTGGATTTAGACAAGGAATATCATGTATAGATGATGTATTCTCCATTAACTTGCTTAAACAGAAGAGGGTAGAATTTAATCAGGAAACGCATATCGCTTTCATACATTATGAGAAAGCATTCGACATGGTGCATCGATTCACGATATGGAAGATAATGAATAAAAGAGGCATTCCACTCCATTTAATTGAAGTAACCAAATCTATACACCACAGAAGTATAAATGTGTTGGATTTGAATGAAAATTATTCGAGGAATTTAAAATTAATCGAGGTGTTAGACAAGGTCGTAGCCTATCACCAAGTTTATTTAATATTTATATTGACGTTCTGAGTGGATGGAAACTGTGTATTACTGTTGGCATCGAACTTAACTCCGAAACCACTCTAAATGCATTTTTATTTGCAGACAGATAATTATCCAAGAAAGTGAGGATCAGTTACAGAGGGCTCTCTATAAATTGAATAACATATGTGAAAGATATAACTTGAAAATCTCCACTCAGAAAACCAAAGTAATAGCGTTTAGAGGCAAACATCCAATACGAAGTAAAATAATAATAATAAATAATAAAATTATAGAACAAGTTAGCCATTTTAGATATTTAGGATGTGATATTATTTTTGAATTCAATGAAGATATTTCGATAAAAACCCAAAAATTTCAAAACATCTGAAGTACAATAATAAAATACCTGAGAAGGAAAACAAGGAAGAAAACACAACTTAAATTTTATAAAACACTGGCTAGCCCCATACTTCTTTATGGATGCGAGACATGGCCCATGAAAAAGAAAGATTTTACTAGAATTCAGACATCTGAGATGAGGTTCTTGAGACAAGTAATAGGCTGCACTTTATTAGACAAAAATGATTGAGGTAATCAGAGAAGAATTAGAAGTACTCTCATTAATAAAGTACAAGATTACAGGACCCGATGGTCCCAACATCTACACAGAATGAATAGTGACCGCATCCCAAAACAAATATCACTACATACCTCATGGTAAAAGGGATATCGGCCGTCCAAGATTGAGATGGTATGCTGAAGACGGAACAGGTAACCTCCTTTCCTAAACCTCCTTTCCTAAACCCTGAAGAGATGTTAATGATGATGACAAGATTTATCCACTTTCTCGTTATCAGGGCCCGGAAATAAATAAAATTGTCGAAAATTCGCAGTTTTGTCTCGCAGTATTACAATACTTTCTCTATAACGTAAGCAGTAGCGAAAAAATAACTAGTGGTGCTAAAACAGCACCCGTACTTTCACGCAAAATTACGCGAAAAGTACTCAAATTTTCGAAAATTTGTACATGACCTTATTTCAAAATCTATTTTTAAGGAACGATTTTGAGGAAAAAATCTCAATCTATAATATTTTAGTTGTGGGAAGACAATTTTCGAAAAAATAGGGTTTTCAACGAACATGAGACCTGCACCGTTCTCTTAATCGTCTTTCATACTATCCAACAATAAAATGTAATTAATAACGATGGAGCCATTTTTTGAAAAGTTTGAAAATATTCCAGAAGTGTCGTGTAAAGTACCTCCCAAAATTAAAATATCGGTTTCAAATTCAAAGGACTGCGTCATCAATCAGATCAATTGGAGAATATCACTTTTAGATAAAATCGGCTGAACGATTTAGCCACTAGCGTTGTTCACAGACGGTCGGACAGACGTTTGTCCGTCATTCGATTTTTCGGTTTCAATGACCCACAAAACATGGATTCTCGCCACAGTACATGCTAGAAGCTTTTTTTTCTAAATTTAGCAACTGGATTACACATTACACTTACACATTTCTAGGGCCCTGTAATAAGAGTTTATTTTCCGAAAATTCGCCGTTTTATGGCAGCATTACATAATTTTCTATCTACTGCGTAAGCGGTAGCGAGAAAGTAAAAATTATGCAACTATGAAGGTTTATATTTGAATTCTGTATTACAGACATACTTTTCTTGACTTCGTTCACCTTAATTATGAGAGCCCTACGTAATTGCAAGTGTACAAATACTTTTTGTAGCCAGTGTAAAAATATTGGCAAAGGACCGGAACCACACAAATAGAGAAACAGCTCCAAAAACCAGACAGAAAACAAACACGCTGAATAAGAATGTCCACGAAAATAAAGCGAAACTTTAGTAAACCTTCGGTGGGGTATAATATGCATTAAGGTTGCGCATAGAAACTCGAAAGAAAACCAAAAAATACTGTTATTTCAAGTTCTTTTGTAGTTGAAAACCGTCCATTGTAAGCATCATATACAAAGCGTGCAAAGAATAAACAATACTTAATTCAAAGAAATTTAATGTAATATTGAAATTCAAATATTCAGTGGGCTGGAACGTTTGTTTGTATAAGCTATACTTCTGAACTATTTCGAAATGACAAAATTTACTGTAATTTTCGTTTTTTCATCGCACATAAAACATTAAATTTCCAGGGTCGAGAGAACGAGGAAGTGATGAACCATTTCGAACTTTGAAGCGACGATGGAAGACCTGCAATGGATTCTTTTGATTTTAGAGTTATGAAAAGGTGGAAAACTGTAAGTTCATGGTGAAAATGATCGAGTTTGAGTCATCTTTTCCATCGCAGAATGATCTCCGAAAATACGTGTGCGTTTATCAAGTATAAAAGTGTGTTGTCATTAATCGATTCTTCATATTTGTGTGCAATCCATTTATATATTTGTTTAGGCAAGATTGCTTCGTTCATGGACGATTTGTAAATGAAAAAAAAACATCCTAGTTGAAAATAATCAAAAATGAAGTACACCGTTGTCACGCTGTAAGTCATACTTAGAAACTAATGCGCTCGCAGCATAATTATAGGAAATTGGTGCGTTTAAAATCATGAAAATAATTTCCCCTTTTGTCAATTAATGTTTGTTCTTTTTACGTCCGCAGGTTGGCGCTGGTTTGAATCGCTTACCACTTTCTTCTGTATCCGGGACTCATGTATTGTTGTGCAGACAGTTGAATTTAGTCTAAAGACCTATGTTATTTGCAATTTCGATTTAATTTTTTTATGTCCGGTGTTCCTATAGCTGTTGATAATGAGTCTTTGTTGATGTGATATTGAAATCAAAAATGATATTTACGTTTTACGGTCACAACTTAATAACGAATAACATGGCATTGTGTTGAGTACACTCGGCGAACAACTTTAGGATTTCAAGTGGGTCTGACATTTTATACGGTGTCGGCAGTACCATGGCTTCGCGCCCAGCCTTCGATTCATCGGGACCCACCCGTGATGAGATCCGTTTCATCGATTTTGATCGTGATTGCAAAGGCGGTAGACGACGTGCGGATCGTCGTGCTACCGATACCATACCTCCTACGGATGACCGACTTGTAAGTTTTAAACAGTGCAGAATGCATGCTAAACTTCACTATCCAGCAGCGTACTGTACTTGCTGCTAGCACGCAAGTAGCTGTGCGAGTACAGTGACGATACAATTGCGTCACCAGCTTCAGTTCAATAATGATACAGAAAGTCAGTGCCTATATTTGGGTTTTCGAAACGTGGCAGATGACATTAGCTCATTTTTACAATTCCTGCCTTATAAAATGAATCTTTATAACAGTGATAAGCACATGTTTGAGGCCATGAGCCCCGTTGAGAAGGACTTCGCGAATTAATTAAAAATATTTATTTTATACGGGGGAGGTGTAAAAATGACCTAATGTCACCCTTCCCGTTACAAAAACCCAAGTATAAATCCAATTAGCTTCTCAGTCAAGTTCATATGTAGATACTTCGACGGTAGCATTCGGTATATTCCAATCAAAGTAGGTAGTTGATTGAGTGAAAGAGAAAAATACTTATTAAGCACAAGTTCTATAACTATGTTGTGCTATTAGCTCATGAGTATTACACAACAATGTATACTTTACAATTATATTCCACTATGTCCCCAACATATCGCATATTTCGCGGGATTTATTGACCATACTCAACATCCTGGCGTTGGCAATATGTATCCCCCTCCACATTCGTTGCTTGACACTATTGGGCTCGAGATTATGTGCGAGTACATTGAAAAAAAGGTGAAATAGTAATAGATTTGTAAACGATTAATTTTCAATATAATTTTTAGGTATTTTTAGAATACATTTGGGACAACTTATTTAATATATTTGATTCGCATAATCTCGACGTCATCGTGACCTAAAGACCTCCTGCGCAGGCTCGTTCTCTTCTCTCAGCGCTGTGGTGTCGTGTTGTAAAGAATTTGTGCTTTTGTAGCTTGCTGCTAGCTTTTCCTGAAACACCAAGTACGTATTGCAATTTTATAATCTGTGCTTGTTATGTAGTTAAGAGCTTTTTGTGAAGTATTTTTTTGTTTCTGTTAAATCTTTGCATCACTAACTCGCCGCCACCCTTGCAGTCTTCATTGCACACCGTTACCGGTTTTGTTGGGATTTCTCGTTTCATTTACAGTTCTACACGATTAGACTGTACTGTTTTATGAATCGAAGCAGGCTGTGAGGTCCAGAAAGAGAATTTATTCATTATTCCTAAAATAGGTTGTTCTGAAAGTATGTCGGGATGTGGCAGTCATTATCGATTTAATTTTACCATTTTTGAAGACTTAAGTTAAAAAAATATTGTATGGAACAATAGTTGTTCGAAAGTTGAATTTAATATGTTATAATTTTTTCATAATTTTATCGGGTAGCGAGTGCCATCACTTCTAATATTCAGGCCATTAACCTTCCTGGACTCGTTGGGAAAAGGCGAAAGTCGAGGTTTGCTCTTCCCGATATCCTTTGGCAAATTGTAAATAGTTCTGTAATGTTTTGAATGAAAGCTTTTAAAAGTAGGTATATTGTTGTAAGGTGCTTACTTTGCTTAATTTTGTTCCCAGGTCATGGCCCCACCTCTGTATGGTGATTTAGGAAAAGATGCGAAGAATGTGTTTGGCAAAGGTTACAGCTTTGGACTCATTAAGTTGGACTGCAAAACACGAACAGCTTCTGGAGTAGAATTTTCAACTGGCGGAGTTTCCAACCAGGAAACTGGAAAAGTTTTTGGATCTTTAGAAACAAAGTATTCTGTGAAGGAATATGGTAAGAGTAATAATTCTGTTACATTAAATATCTTGGATTAGTGAATGTTATAATTTCTGCTATAGAATCGGCAGGAGTTGAATAATAGGTTAAAAATGCCAGGTTATGAAGTTTTTTGTACGTAGATAACTCTTAAGTTTGACACTATTTTATAAAGCCAGTAATAGTTTTAAGAGTGTAATTTTGGAAAACTTGTTTCAAATTTGACACCTATTGTTTAACTACTTTACTATCTATTTTTAATAGGTAGTGTGAGATATTATAGTAAAACTAAAAATTCATTTTCTCCTTTTTATTTTAAGATGATAGGTTAGTGGAAAGTTGGCGGACTCAATTTTTTAATAAATTATGGTAACTAGCAAGTAATGAGTTTTAAATGATAAGTAACCTTGACATGGAGTCAACATCTTCATTCATGTGAATAAGTAGTTTTAACCCTTTACTGTGGTCATCTAATGACTAGATTTGCAATTTATCACAAAATTCACAAGGATATTAAATAAATTTAAAAAGAATTTTGGACTCTTTCTGATGACATATTTGAACTACATTGTCTATTGTACCGTTTTTCAGAAAACACTTCCCCACAATCTTTATCGGGGAAGCACTCATTAGTTGTATCAGAATTTTTAACCTCAAAAACAATGTTTCTATTTGACTGCCAACATGGCAACATATTATCTTTTGAAAATCCAGGTGCTATTGGATTGTTAGGGATATTCTTCATATGTTGAAGGAACTAAAGCAGGAATCTTGTTATTGATATTGAAATAGAAAGGTAAAAATCATTAGAAAAATCAATTAATAAAATATTTAATATGGAATTTAGTGTGTCTAGACAATGTACCTAAGTCATCTGAAATTTTGCAAGAGAAATCTCACTCTAGGATACGTATTGTAGATGGTTACTTTATTGCTAATTTTTTCAATAAAACCACTTATATCAAAATATTAGCCTGTGATGTGCTAAATTAATATTTAAAATCTGTTGTCTATAGAAGCTGTATTCTTCATAATTATTGAAGATAATCTGATATGACATTTTGCTTCAGAATTTCATACAGGCTTTATTTAGTGCTTATTAATAAAGTGATGTTTGAAATGCTTTCAAAACTTGTTTGAATAAATTAAAGAAAATTGCAGCTTTAAAAAAGATTTATTGTATAATATTACTCTTAATTACATTAATTTTTTAAAATTTTAAGGAGATAGTTTATATAGTAAATATAAAAACAGCAAATAATTTCTTTGCAGGTCTTACTTTTTCTGAGAAATGGAACACTGACAATACTCTAGGCACAGAGGTGTCTGTTCAGGATAGTATTGCAAAGGGCCTGAAAATTGGATTTGACACTTCGTTTGCCCCACATACTGGGTAAAAAAACAAAACAAACTGTCATAAATATGTACTCTTAGTTTGGAAAGTATGTATTTAATTGGTCATATGTTTCAGAGAAAAATCTGGAGTGCTGAAATCAGAGTTCAAGAATGAAGTATGTGCTGTGAATTGTGAAGTAGACCTTGATTTATCTGGGCCCCGAGTATCGGCTGCTGCTGTTTTAGGATACAATGGTATATTTATAAAAGTTCAATGATATTCCATGTTTTGTGTCCTTTTATGGAATTTCTTTATTTGATCTTCAATTAATGTCTTGACAGGATGGCTTGCGGGTTATCAGACTGCTTATGATAAGCAGAGATCTAAAATTGTTAAAAACAACCTTGCTCTTGGATATGCTGCTGGCGATTTTATTCTGCATACAAATGTGTAAGTAACTTGAGTGATATGAAAAATGCATCTTCATGGATACTTGCATATTAATGTTTCAATGAGGATTTCTGTTTTTCCAGAGACAATGGTCAGGAATTCGGTGGCTCTATTTACCACAAGGTCAACTCATGGCTGCAGACTGCAATCCAAATATCTTGGTCTTTTGATAATAATGAGACCAAGTTTGGCCTTGGTTGTAAATATGATATTGATAAGGACTCTGCGCTTAGGGCAAAAGTTAATAATTCCAGCCAAATTGGTATTGGTTACTCTCAAAGGCTTCGTGAAGGTAATTTCTTTTTTCAGAGATAGAAAATTGAAGTATCATTGTGAATGATTCATAAATTTTGCCCCATTACGACCCTCTGCAAACACTTGCCTGCAGTATCTCAGCTGGCATGTGATAGTAATGCATTTTGGGTTATAGAAATAGGTGTTTATGTCAGTGACGAGTTGCAATATTCGTCACATCGCAAAACACCTACAGACCTCCAAGAAAAAGTAATACTATAGTTTTTACAAGAGTTAGGAGTAATTGTGATTTTGGCATATTGAATCAAAAAAAAGTCAGAACTGTTTAGTTCTGATTTTTATTGGTGTTAATTTTGATTTAACTCTAAACTTAGTTCAACCTCTTTTCTAATGTAAATAATTAAAATTGGACCATGACCATTTCTGACAGAAAAATAGTCCCTTTTATCCATAATTCAAAAAATTAAGATCCAGCTTCTGAATTTGAATTGTTCATTTACAAATTTAACACTCAAATAGCTTGTTGGATGTGACTTAAGTCATAAAGCTCCCTTATTAATAACCTTAGAAAAGAATATGATTTTATAAAATTGTTTTACAGGCATCACAGTCAGCCTCTCAGCATTGATCGATGGCAAGAACTTCAATCAAGGTGGTCACAAGATTGGTGTTGCCCTTGAACTGGAGGCTTAAAACAGCTACCTGTAGTCAAGCAAATGGTTGTGTGAGGCTTGCAAGGAAGTAAGTCCCAACGATGTAGAGGAAACGGCTATTTGGATTGGTGGTGGACAAGTCGCTAGGCAACAGATCATGTGCACTTGGCTTTTGATGAATTTTGTGTGTTCAAATATAGCCCTCTGATAATAGTGCCAGTGCGACATGTGTTTTCATGTTGCACTGTGTGGTTATTTACGATTGTTAACTAGTACTCTTGTGTTGTACATCCAGGTTGAAAGAGGAAGGCTTTTGATGTTTGACCTACTCTTGGAAACTTTGGATGTGTGACACTTTGTACTGGGTTTGATGCAGCAGATCTAATGCTATTTTCTTCAAGCCTCACATTTGTCTACCATTCAGAACAAAAATGTTGCCATTCATGAAATGATGTGCAATAGCATGATACCTAGTGATCATCTGCAATTCCCACTGGTTGTTTTTTTGCTATAAGTATTCTGAAATTAAAAACGAGCATTACCTCACTTACGAATATATCCTTTTCACCTGGTAGAACCTTACCTTAAGAAGAAACGCTGTGAGCGGTTCTTGACAGTGCGTCTAGTGGAGAATTAGATTGCTTAATGAACAATTTGTACAGGCCACAACTAGTCCAAGAGGTTTCCAAACAAAAACAGGGATGGGCAGCAATTATTGCTTTTGATGAACTTTGTATTTAAGTTTTGATCAATAAACGGTCAAGTTGAATGGTGATGTTCTTCTTCTGGCTTGCTCCCATCCCTTTGGCATAATTATTTTGTAAGAGAAAGGAAGTGGATGCGAATGGAATGTATGTAATGTGAAAAAGCTGAAAGGGTCATGAAGAATGCAATTTTGTCCAGGAATTGTATTCTATTAAAAAGACTGCAACTGTAAAGTATGAATTCTGTGTTGCTCTTTTTGCAGTGTGTGTGTCATATGGCCTTTTAATATTTCAGATGATGGCATTGGCTGCTGGGGATTGAGACTGGTTGCATATTTTATTTGCACAAAGCCATCCTTCCTTTCAATAGATCTTGGCTGATCTGTCATATTAGTAAATGTTTAAAAAAATAATTCTCTTGGAGAAGTTCCTACTCAAGAAATTCATTGACAAAAGGTGCAGAACGTCTCAATTTTAATGTTATGTATGATAGTTATTCCTGAGTGTACAGTGTTTCCTTTTAAGGTAATTTCTTTGGAATGTCGTTTAGAAAGATTTATTAGTAAACGTGAATAGTACAAAAAAATATTTCATTTTTTTCTACCTTTACTTCCTGTGAATCTTTATTCGTAAGCTGAAGAATTCTTAGTGCAACGATGACAGCAAGGCATTTTATAGAAGAAATAAATTAAAAAGAAGCAGGTTAATTCACTCACAGGCAATTAAAAGGGGAATGTAAATCCTGAACAATTTACATAACATGTACAAGGTAAAATTAATTTGAAATATTACTTTGACATTTAAAAAATCTGAGAGTGACTGCCCAACTAAGATTGTATGCATCTAATCTTGACATTATTAGAAGTATTTTTGCCTACAAAACTAAATTCTTATTCAAATCTATCTGGTAGATTAGCATTAGAAAAGTGTGAGGTCACATAGCCTAACATTATTGAAATGTGCAGCTATCAGAAGTAGTGGTATTCTGTGATGTATTAAATTTCTTTGAACTTGAAAGAAATACAGCTAGTAATTGTAAATGTTCTGTTGAAGTAATGAAATTGGGATCAGTAGAATAAACACATGCACATGACTGAATTGCTTTGACACCTGCCAGCTCAAAGGTAAATTAAGGGAAATTTTTAGTTGGGAGTGCAAATGTGTGCCCTTAAGATGTACTGCATAATGGTAAATAATGAATTTCTTAATTCCATAGTTTTGAAAATTACTCGTAAATTAGGAAATTTGGACATCCACTGTAAGAAAGTTTCATCTGATGCATTCACCGGGAAATAAGTTGCTCCCCCAGATTAGTCTTAATAAGCACTACAAAAATTTGGTGTGAGGTTTAAAAAACTGTTGCATCACTGGTTACCTATGTTCTGATGATGTGCCTAAACTGGCACATCATTGGTTACCTATTTTCATGCTTAGCAGAAAATTACAACTTCCTTCAATTTAATAAGTTTCTGATTAATGCTTTGGAGCCCCCCTGAATAAACTTGCAAGAAGTAAACAACCTTGCCCAGGAGCATACATGCTTTATTGATCAATTTCAGAAATACCAAAGCTTGCTTGTGTTTTGCCTTGGTACAAAAATTCACAAATTTCTCCCAAAGAAGCATTTTGAGGTGGCCAGGTGCAGTCGTGCTGGGGCATTAATGGACATGAGGGGAATACACAACTAGTACTGGATGGATCAAGTTTCTAAAATGAGGCCATCTTTAAGATTGGAACATAAGATCCATATGATTTAATGCACAACAAATCAGAAATGGGATGTACAGCAATTTTATTAGACAGGAACATGAAATTACATTTACAAAATTCCAAAGGTGACAAATTTAATGAACCATTTGTTCTTCCAATGCCTTAGCAATCCACTCAGGCTCACTATTAGTCATCTTCTCAATAATCTGGTTGACCTGGTAGCACAGGGACTGGATCTGTTTATCCCATTGTGGAAGGACTTCTCGAGCTAGGAGAAAAAAAAATCAGAAGGCAGATTTATACTACAATAAGGAAGAAAAAGGACCGTATTTAAATTTATAACAGTTGGAAAGCTTTTTAGGTTATTAGCTAGAGGATGTTAAACATTAGTTAAACAATTCAGTCTCAAAGAATAGAGTTCAAGGCTAAAAGGTGAGCAAGTACTCACTTTCAAAGTGCACAATGGAGTCAATCTGATCAATGTAACCATTCATGCGACTTTCAGTTATCATTTGGCTAGCAATTTTTTCAGCCTTGGTGGGAGGAATTTCAAGCAGAGCTCCAAGTTCCTCAAATGTAATGTTGTTATACAACTTGCTAGCTGATAAAAGATTATGCTCAATGACAGCTCTTTCAAGAATAGTTGAGCCTGCAATTATACCATTAAATAAAGTAACAAGTCACAAGATTTATTTGAAGTACAAAGCTTTTTTTGGTGGCATTACAAATAGACAAGATACCCAAAAATGAAATGTGATTGTGGTTGTTCACCTGACCTAAACCGTCACAACTTGTGCAGTGCCAAAAACTGCTAAGAAGTCTGCATTCAATAAATGTTAAATTATTCATTAATGTTAATTATGTATTCAATAATACTTGACAATACCATCTGTTGTTGTTGCTTTCTGGTGTGGTTGTAACAGAATGGCAAATTCTTGCAGTTCAGAGCTGCGAATGATGCGATCTAGATACATTTTCTCAAGAATAGCATATGCTGGAAGTTGTTGGCAGCGCTCATCTTTAAATAGTGTAGCCAGCATGCGACTGCGCTGTTGTCCTGCAATTATTTAAAATATTATAAATTTTACTTTTACGTAACATAAAATAGCTTTGATTATATCACAAAGAAAATTATGAAGTTATAGAAATTTAAGATTAACCAAGGAGCAAATGCATGAACATAAAGAAAAATTACTCAGAAAATACTCACCTGCTGATGCAAGAACAGTGCAAATAAGAGCATTCCGAAGAGCTGTCATACGTTCATCTTCGTGAATAATACTGCGATAAGAAAGTTCATTGTACCGCTGAGCAGCTTCAATAAATTTACGCCGATAGTCAAGTACTCTTGCGTAACATACTTTATAGTAAATTTGCAATTGCTCGTTTTTAGATTCAGCCTAAAAATACCAAACAGACTTTACTTGTGCTAGCAGTAGATGCTTTTACAAACTTAAAGTTTAATTCGAATTCCATTATAATTATAATTAAAACATGTCTAACAATGTTGATATGAACTACTCAACATTAAATAGCTCCTATTGGTTTGACAACATACACACCTGCAAGAGAGAAGCTCTATTTATGAAAGCTTCAGCTTGCACCGGATCATCGTTTTCCAGGTACAACCTTGCTATCTTCAGGTAGGTTTCAAGCTTATAGTCCACTGAGTATTGCCTTTTAAATAAAGCCATCAATAATTAAAACTAGCATTATGAGAACTTCCTTATACCAATTTATTCATATGTATGTCCAAAAACTCTAATGCAATGTACCATATAAAGGGAAATTGCGTAAAGGGAAATCTGTTAATAACTTAATGGTGACAAATGAAACCTCTTACTATACATGCGTGTGTGCACACACACACTGTTTGATTTATAAAATTTTAATCCCGAAATGCACTCAAAATTAATTTAATAAAAATTGTTTATGATTTAATAATTAAAAATCACACTTAATAACAATAATACTATTAATAGAGGTAACATTCAAAGAATGAAAGAAATCAAACCCTGTATGTATATGTAAAAATACACATAAATCATTAGCCAAAAATATTACTAAATCTCACAACCTACAAATGGATATTGTCTTAACTAGTGTTTTAGTCAGCTCAAAAATGAAATTAACCACACTGTTAGCTTCCAGCGGCATTGAACATGGAGGTGTCTGGCTTTAATATTAATAATAAAGAACTCTCAAAACTTAGATGCCAAAAATAAACATTACAGGCTTTCATAGCATTTATTTCTCCATCTTAGTTTCTGAACCCAAGAAAACTACCTAACTAGAGTGTCAGAGTATACTCCGAATTTTCAATTTTGCAAGAAATTGTCCTCTTGCACATGACCTATGGCCACCTAAAAAAGAACCTCAATCTCCATTTGGTGCTAGACATATAATTGAAAATCAACTGGAGAACCAGTCACTAGAAAACTTGCGTTGAGACAAGTGAGTTCTCCCACCTCTTTAAAAATGTCGATGAATCACAATTCCTGAACTAAAAGGTTAAAACTATTCCATCTTGGTAAACAAACTTAAAATGATAGAAATTGAGCCCAAAACCTTTAAACTTGTACCAAATGAATGCTTGTAAACATTCATACAAACAAGTACAAGTAAAAAGTTCCCCCTCCAATATTTAGGTACCTGTCAATAAAATATGGTTAATTTTTAGAAGCAATCATTTGGAGAAATTTCTTTATGGGGGGACATTAAATATTTGAGAGGTCAGCTGTGAGGAGAACAATTTTTTAAGTTTAATGACCTCGGCTTCAGAGGTGACTTTTAAGGCCTTCACTTTGACACGTAAATTACATTCATCACACACACTGAATTGCACTTGTGCCCTGTCTCAAAAACAATAAATAATACTTAAAACAAACACAGAACATACATAGGCCATTAACCAGTGACAAACTTATGATTGTAAATTTGTCGCATAAATTACATTAACCTTCCAGTAAACACACACTGCCCAATGTTCTACAAAGGATTTGTGAAAAATGTAAAAGGTCAATTTATTGATACAGTTGAAAGGTTAGATGGGTATTATTTTTTAAAAAGGAATGATTCTGTGGCTTATCAAATATGTTAGGTCCATCTAGTTATCTTAGAAACTTGCAACTGTACAGCATTTGCAAATCTATCAACATCTGCATTTGAAATTATGTGAAAATATAAGGTTTGCAACTTATTCTAGATATTTTAACTATTACAACTAGAGAGTATTACACAAGAAGTATAAAGTACAACTACCCAATAACAAAGACAAAAAGGGTATGCAATCACACATTATAATAAGTAATAGGATGATGAACTAACTTCTGTCCTGTTTCAAGAGGTATTCCAACAAGAACGTTTGCTGCTTCTCGCCAACATTGTTCCCTTTCATAAATGTCAGCTAAATGCTGCCTAATACTAGCTACCTGCTCTTCAAATGAGATAACACGAGGTTGGACCTGTAAGAAACAATCCACATGAATGATTTATCACAAATGAGTACAATCAACAGATTTCACCAGACATGTCACAGGACCACACATTACCTTGTCCAAAGTGTAATGTGAAACTGCCTTGGAGATGAAATCTGGGAGATTCGTGAGCTGAGTACTAACATCAGTAAGGATTTGGCGTGATATTACCAAACTCACATTTTCATTGACAACTAAAACAGAAATTAAACAAAATTAATTCACGAACAAGGCCCAACGTCACTGAATGTGGGAGCAATACTTACTTGCTTCAATAAATACTTTTAGTGTCTCAATAAGATCTTCAGAAGTCAGCGTCAATAAAGAATCTAAAATCGAACGATATCTGCAACAATCAATAGAATAAACACAGTGATCATATCTTTCACATCTCTTCCAAATAAAGCAATCTCAAACTTCAAACATTACTCAGAGATGCACATGCGATCAGAGGGCAACTAACCTTACAAACTTCAAGATTATTCTAAAAAAAAGATCACATTACTAAATATGGACAACCTAACAATAAAGACGGTACCTTTCAGCTTGATCTTTGTGAGATCCTCCAGAATTTGCCAATGCAGCAAGTTGCTGCCGGATGGCATTCGGCGTTACGGCCATATTTGATGTTGACATCGGACTGGCTTGCGGTAGGAAAGAAATCACCTCATTGGATAATCTATTTCCTACCGCGGAAGGTGCAAAGTAGCACTATGAACATGTCAGAGTTATGGTATACTGGCCCGTGATTCCGAGGAAATAGCTATTGCGTATTTGTCAAGTGCTTTTAACATGAATTAATTCACTAATACAACTTCATATTAAGTGCTAGTTTGTGGTAACATCGATATACCGACCTTTGGGCCATTCATACGCGGCGGTCCAGTGCATTCTGGGATGGTAATGGTGGGCGCGTGATTTTGAACAAATACAGGATGCCAGCTCCAGATACAGGTAAATCGCAATTTTGTGACCTAAATGTTATATTTGTACGTACAAATAACGAAACTTTAATCATTGCTCCTTATGAATACGCCAAGAAGTAATGACGAACAGTTCATGTGTGAACATACGAAGCTTTTGAAGTAGCCCCCACCCAGCTCGACTTGTCTTGGCTCTGAAATTTAGGTCTCTTTCTATAGGTTAGCTGAGAATGATAACACGAAAATACAACTCTGTGGCCATCTATAAGCGGTCGAAGCAATAGTACTATGTTCATTGTAGGGTTGGTAATTGATATCTTTTTGTGAATATCATATAATTAATTGAAGAGTATCATAATATTTCAAATTTCCCTGCCTTGCTGGCAGAAAATGGCGCGTCATTTGAGATCGGGTGCGTTGTTAGCCTTGCGTAAATGGCGCTTCGATGTCGAACTTGCTTTGCACTCACCAAGTTGCATTTGGAGCAATTGTAGCATGTAAACGCCAATTTTGGGCGTATGAAGGGGATAAATATTCAGTGGAAAGGCTGTAGTTTGCGAGTACTACCTGCGATCAATTAGTGTTGTCGTTTCACTACAGTTTTTGAAGTTAACCTAAATGTTGGCCCAATGATCATTTGAATCTTATTATAGAATCACGTTTGTCCGCCTTGTGAATTAATGTTCCCAGTGTGTATGATGTTTTCGGTGCTTAAAACTACGTAAGTGGCGTTTAGAATGAACTCATTTTTCTTTTGAAATACTTCATCCAACGTTAATGTATTATTGTACTATTACAAAACATCAAACTTGAATGTTCAACAGCAATATTTTTCATTCTTTCTAAATTATAATTTCAACTTGTTTAGGAGGAACGAAGACCCCTGCTGGGGCAAGAGCCATCGTGGAGACACTAAGTCTCGATGCTGGTTCCCTTGGTGATGGGGATCTCAGTGCACTTACACTGCAACATACGGGTGATCAGTTTACTTCATCTGAGTTGGAATCATTCGCCACCCTGCAGGCTGAACTGGAGTGCTATAACTCCGCCGTTGGGGTTGAACTCGACGGCGGAGGAGATGGTTTGGCTGACAATGCAGTAGAGGTTACTATCTCAAGTAGCCATGGACCAGAGTCTCCAGAATGCATTTTACCAGATATTGAAGAAACCCATGAAATGGAAGTTGGGGATATGGGGCTGGCAAACACCGAAGACATCAACCTCCAGTTGACCCCTCAGACGCAGCATTTGAATGCGAATCTAAACCTTGGTGCACCGTCCATTGTTAAGGGAACTTCGGGATCTTCTATCGTTGTGATTCAATCACCATTGACATCTAGTGGTGGAAACCCATCACATGTAACAGTGAGTGGCGGGCAGATTGTGGGCAAAATAGCTGGATTGGCTGGAAATGTTGCACAGTTCCAGCCAATCTCCCAGACCTTGGTGACTGCTAAGAGTGCAGATGGAAATATTGTGCAACTTCAACCAGCAAATGTATCTAGTTCTGGAGGAATTTCCACACCAACGAGTATACAGAACATGCGACCTCTTCAGGCGAGTGTGAAGCGACCTGCTTCCAGTACATCTGGCCCAGTAAGAAATGTCAGTTTTCTATTACTGTCCTTCTTATTATTGTTAATATATTCTCTGCAATGATAAGTAATAAAATTTAACAACTTGGCTTGTTGCAAAATTTTAACAAATATTTTAACTTCTAACAATAAAACATGATTCTGTTATTCAAATAGTAAAAATGGAATAATATTAGCTACAGTGTGTCAATAAACAAGCTTTAATTTTCAAATATTTATTAATTAAGTAAAATAACATTTTTATGTCAAATCATGAGGAAAAGTGAATCTTTGATGTATGTAACTTGTTCTTATATTAAAATCTTAATTATAATTAGTATGAATTTCACATAGCAAACTTTTAGCACCTTTTCAAGAGCAATTATTGTATTAGTGACTAGTTAACCAATCTGATTAAGCATGCAATAAAAATTCATTAAAAATGAATTGTTGTAATTTGGGAGTGAATTTCTGTAACTTGATAATTAGGAAAAGTACACGGATTTATGATAAATAAATTTATAAAAGTACAACCAATGAAATATTTATTTTGACTTTATTACTGATAAAATGTGTAGAATTTTTTAACATGATAGATTAGTTGTTGCTGATGAACCTTAAGAAGTTGGTGCAGAGTAGGTTTGTTGTTAATGATTTGCAATGGGAAAGGTGTAGAATACAAAGCTGAGAACGGCTTAAAGAAAACCCTTCAGCTATTTTATAATACCTGATGTTATATTTCTGTGAAGAAAGGAGGAAATTCTTCACTGCTACTTGGAACTTAAAAGACGTTTGCTCTGCAATTTTTGAGAAAATATAATTTTTAAATTTCCTGACGAATATTTGACCTCCACATTGTGCTTCCTAATTATAAAATGATTTTATAAGAAGTGTTGAAAATAAGACTAATAAGTTTTTTATGAATATGCTAATATAACATTAAAATGTCAAAATATACATTTGTATGCTTGATATGATGCTCATTTGAACTCAAAGAATCATGTTTAAATGTCACGTTAAAGAAATTAAGTTACAGTGAGGTGAAGAATGTTACAAGTAATGAGAATTGAGCCTCCAGTTATGTTAATGGCCTTATTTGTTGAACAAATGTTAATTACAGAAACATTCAGTTAGAAACAATATTAAGTTTTACTATTTCTTGCAATATCGTTGCTCAGGCCAGCGATTTGTTATTTTATGATTCAATTAAGGAAAAATATTATTTGTTTTGAAATAATATAGTTTGACACATTGCAGTGAAGTGGTCCTTAAATCTGTCTTGTCAGATTTCCTGTGATGTAAAACAAAATGTAATTTTTATTGCAAGAAATGCCATATTGTGATGGTCTTTAAATTGTATACAATTGTAGTAAAGGAGTGGAGGAAAGGAAATTCTTGGGAAATATGTTGTTAGAATAAAATACATCCGGTTTTGTTTGGCATAGACTAATATGTTCATCTGCTAATATTAAATTTTGTAACTTGTGAGTTGCATTAGTGAAGGGAACTTGTTCTTTAGGAAGTGATGCTTATCCCATTAAAGTGACCATTTAGTGTCATTAAGTTGTGACCTAATCAAATTATGAAAGATTTAGATGTTTTGTTTACTGTGGTTAGTAACACATGTTTTACAACAGGTCTGCTATGTTCCCTGAGGATATAACATTAATTTGCTCTAAGATCTATGAATTTCTTTGTGACTTGATGATTTAGATGATCCTGGCAGAAATAAGAATAGCTGACACTGAGTGGGAAAATCTGAAAAGAAGTGAGAGAATTTAAAGTGGGTTCATATTAAATTGTTCAATTGTAAATGCTGAATGGGGAAAATTTTGGATTGGTTTTGAACTTAAATTTACATAAACGAAAGGTTTTTCATCTTATACCCACAATTACTACTTAAAGCCAAATTTTTGTTTTCTAACATTTGGTGGTTTATTTCATTTCAGTTAAGAAGTGAACTGATAATGAAAAATAACTATCAACACTATAATTTCTGTAACCACAATGTTTTGCTTGTTTTCATTATTATTAATTACATTGTATGACCAACTCTTGTTCATTGATGTTTTGTATAATAATTTGTTTTTCTTTCTTTGTAACATAAGAAATGAAAGAACACCTTATAGGGAAAGACCCAAATGAGAATAATTATCTACTGATAAGCTGTGTTTTACAAAAGTTGGTGTTAGTAGTTCTGTGTTAGTTTATATTTGATTGCTGAAAATGTTTGTTGTAATCTAGTTATTTTTTATATGAACTTGACAAGAATGTTTGGGTGGCAGGTATTTGCCAAAGTGATAATCACTGGCAACCAGCATGGCAGTGGGCAAGGGAGCAGCGGGCAGCCGGTGGTGATTGCCACATCGCAAGCGGGTGGCACACTGGCTGGGGGTCAGCCCATCAAGATTGTGACCAGTGGCAGCGCCAATAGTGGGCAAGGCACTTTGGTGGCCTCCCCGACGAAAGCCATTACACTGGCTCAGGCGCAGCAGATGGGGCTCCTATCTCCCACGAAGCTCCAGCAAATCCTCCCATCATCTCCCAACAAGCAGGTGAGGCTGCTGGCCACCCAGAAGGTAATTTGCCACTTCAACGTTAAGCTTGCTTTGTATTAAGTTTCCTCATTTCTGTTTTTTGGTCATGTCTACTTCAACGTATTTGATCAATCCCTTTTCTGGCTGCCATGTAGAGGTGTCTGGACATTGTAACCAATGCTACTTGGTTGGGTCCAGTCTATGGTACCTTGTTTACACCCAAGAATCATATTCAAGGTAGCCCTTAGCCCCAAATGTGCGTAGAACATTCCAATATGCCTAAGACTGAGGATCTATATCATGGATAGAGTGACAGCACCGTTGCTAGTCTGTAGATCCAAAGAGTAGCACTATTGTCTTTGTCTTTGTCAGGTAAGGCCAAAGGATAAGTGTTTAAGGGTAGTGGAGGATTGGGAATGTCTTGTATATCACAGTCATAACTGAAAACATCCATGATTATACAGGATTCGAACCCAGAACTTTGGTGTATATCATACTTCAGTGTACCTGTCCAATCCCCTGTGCCAAATGGCTGACCTTGTTTTTAATAGTAATTATTCAGGTGGAAATATACTTTCTAACAAAAGAAGGTAACAGTGTGTTATTACTGAAGTAAAATGTTTGATCAAAGCTATTTTCATGAGTTCTGGACATTGTGGGCCTCCTATGTTGAATGAATGAAATGTGTTGAAATACAGGAAAGTGGGAATAAACAAAGGGAACTGATCAGTTCTCTGAACAGTTCTTTAACTAATTTGCTTTGGTTTTTTTACAAAATTATGTAAATTTGTTGTGCATTTAAAAAAATATTCTGCCTC
Organism: Teleogryllus occipitalis; assembly: GCA_011170035.1. Taxonomy (NCBI): domain Eukaryota; kingdom Metazoa; phylum Arthropoda; class Insecta; order Orthoptera; family Gryllidae; genus Teleogryllus; species Teleogryllus occipitalis. Next base: position 25,903 of record BLKR01004094.1, on the reverse strand, counting down.
TTGCCTCTTGGAAATTTAATTGTCATTATTTAATAGGATAATTGTTATTTAATATTTATAAATTATTGATTCCTATCAAAATCTCTGTATGGCTATTTGTCATCAACGTTTTATCGAATTTCATCTATTTCATGACTAGCCATTGACTTAATTAATAAAATCCACAGTAACAATTTATTTACTTATTATTGAATGTTTGAAAATGAAGTAGCATGGGGACTAGACTGACTGAAACCAAGAGGTGAGATTCCAATATTGATTGGTTAAATTTTTAATTACTGGATTTACTCAAATATAAGACATGTTTTTTTCCGAAATATCTCAGTCGAAAAATGAGGGGTCGTCTTATATTCGCAGATTAAGCCTTGTCGGTTAGGGTTTAAGTTTTTACATTGCCATTGCCCCACAAAAAATGTTACTGTTCACGTAATAATAAACTGCGTAGACAGTAAAAAGATCACGCATATCTACAATGCGTAATATTATATTGCCTGTTGTATTCTTGGCATCTGCCGTGAATTTGTGGGGTAATTCAGGTGGATATTTTTTTAATGAGCTGGTAAAGTGAGAATCTCAAACAAATAGCATTGTATCAAATGAAACGTAACTTGATAATGATAGCCGAGATTTTGTTACGATGTGCTTTCTTCGAGGCCATGCGGAAATGCCCGGTGACAGCAGTTTGATGCCCGGCGAGTGCAAATCTGTGTTTTGAACTGTTAAAAAAATTGAGGACATCAACAAGCAAGTGCGGGGCCTAGAAAGTCTGGTGACTCAGGGAATGTTCTTATGTGGCTTCTGATGAAAGACTTAGTACAATGCACGTTCAGTATGCAACACTTTCTATTGGGCCTAGAAAGTCATGAAGAAATCGCAGCATGGAAGGAGGGCCAAAACTAAAGAAACATTGATACACATGAAGATGATGAGGGTAGTGCCAAAACCATGATTATGAAAATTTTAAGGAAGAAGAAAATAGTTCAGCAGTAAGTCTTAATATTCACACCAACAAGAGAATTTCCTAGTTATCAGACAATTAGGAATTTCATTTTGACTAAAAAGTAAAAATTAGTAAAAAATTTTTAAAAAATCTCAAGAGTTCTTTTCAAAATTGGGGGATTGTCTTATATTCAGTGTTGACTTATATTCTGGTAAATATGGTAATTGCTACATAAATTATGTGACAAAACATTTCAACTATAAACTTTGTTTTATGGTTTCCTGTATTGTTATATAACATAATTCTTAACAAATTTATATAAGTGAATAAAATGTCCTTTATATTAAAATTTAATGTCAGTTAAATTGAAAATTAGGGAATGCTGATGCAGATTTTAATGAATCGAAATGAAGTTGCTGAAAATAACAGATATCAACATTCAAAACCATCTACCTTCATCTACCCAGATGTCATCTGTGACATTTGTGTAGTCAGTGTGACAGCCATGTCTGGTGTGTTGGGATTAGGTTACTCTTGAAATGACAATGTTCATAAAATTTTATTCTATATCATAAGCTTTATTATTTAACTTAGGCTTACTCCTGAGTAAATACAAAATATTAAAAGAAAATTTTGTGAGAACATTCTGTTTTGCAGATACATTTTATTTTTATATTTCCTTTACTACCATAAATATTAGTGTCAACTTTAATCAATGAAACTTATCAATGTATAAGTTAATTGGCTAAATAAATAAATAAAATAAAATCCAAACCAAACACAACCTCTCTAGTTAAATTAATTTCAATTAAATTAATTCAAACAATTGAGCAAAATTTTTTTGAGCATGTTTTTTAATGTAATTAGTTATAACATTTGTGATAATCTGAACTATTTACTACTCTCTGTTAGGCACAGTTAATGATCACAAAATTTGTGAATACAATGCAAGATTTTGAAAATTTTTAAACATGCTGCTTTAATTTATAGTTCACAAGCATGAAAAGGTGACATTTAATAAATCTACCAAGTTTCATATATGTAGGCTACATACTTTTTGAGAAAACTGCACTTGAATGGGAAAATATTACTTTTGAAGAAAAAGCATGTTAAAGTTTTGGCTGTGCATACTACTCACCACGTATAATGGCAACACATTTCTGGTACATAAACTTTTACCCTTAACAAAATATTGTAAGAACTTGGACACTACACTAATTTTAACAATCGTGAAACTATTTCTACTATTTACATGAAAAAAAATCGCTTGCTTCTGCTAGATGAAATAACTTTTTTTCTGAAGTCAATGGCATGGTTCTTGTACCAGGAGTTACAATTGTTTCTGTGAAAATATCCACTTTATTTTCACTCATTTTCTTTGTAAAACAATTGCCATAAAACTTTTGTTTGCCAAATTTCTTTATTATACCTATTTTGACATGGAAAACAACTGCTTAGCAACAAAACACAACAACAACAACAAAAACTGCACAAAAACTCTTATAGCCAGAAATTTAAGCATAAACAACTATCCAAGTTCTATGAACAAAGACAATAGAGCATCACATTTCTCAAAATTCTGACTCAAAATAAAAGGGTTCCAATTGTTTCTAACTGCTATTCTTACCTGCCCTTGCTACCCAGCAAAAAAAAATGGGTTTTTCATTTTTTAGTTCCTTAGTGCTTTCCAGTTTTTTGCTTAAATATGAATTTCTCTATAAACCAAGTTTTTGAAAAATGATGATTCTAAATTTCAAAATATTAAAGATCGGCTGCTGGATTCATGAAAACACTTTCATACCTACGAAGTTTTCTTTTTTATTTTGAATATAAGTTGACCCTTGTTTTTATGGCTTGAAATTAGTTCACAAAGATTTACTTGAATATCAAACAATCAATGTTTTTATAACTGGATATTAGATCCCCACTTTTGAAGTAAAAACTTACATGTATATGTTTTATACACTGTACATTAATTAAATTTTCAGTAAATATAGTAACTTTATTGAATGTTATTTCTGCTTCTCCTTCACTCAACCAATTTTGACAAAGGAAGTATCAAAAGAAAGAGAATTTCAGAGGTGATGAATTTAATTTACTGGCACTTAATTTTATAAATGTCAGTATTGTTCAAAACTGAGTATATGAAATAAACTATTGCGACCTGCGATTTCTCTCTTACACATAATTTTACTAAATTATTTAAAAATCCTACTATTTATGTTTGCATGCCTCGGCTTAACTCAATATTTATTGCTATTATGCACTGTTTATTCTTATTCCCATTAAGTTTCATAGTGGATTCACTCATCGGTTTAAGAAAAATTTATATTATGTGAGTCAACAGACTTGCCTGTTCAGAATCTAAGTTTTGAAAATTAACATAGGTTTTTTTCTTTCTTATCTAAATTTGAACTATTTGAATGAAAAGCATGTTCATCGTTCTGAAATTATATAATTTTCATTTATTGAAACAATGCCATTTTTTATCTGTAAAGTATGTGAAGACTCATTGAACAACAGCTAAATCCATACCATCCACATTCTGCAACATACTTCTTGCATCCTTGCTATCCCGTTTGAATGATAAAATCCAACATGATTTGTTTTATGGATCAGGAAATGCATCACATTGGGGATTAATTTCAAATGGGAATGGAATTCAAAATTTTCTTAGTTCCCAATATAATGAGGATAAGCATTGCTAATAATTATTTAGAATTTATTTTCCATAAAGATATCAGTTTATATATGAAGTTTATATGTGTGATTTTTCATGTGTCAGTTTAGCAAGCCAAACTTGGCTGGGTGTACCCCTTATCAAATAATGTGGTGTTTTTTTCTTATTTCTGTACAAAATATACCCCCCAAGCTTTTCAGTTGATTCATTACAACACAAACATTTTATTCTTGTTACACATACCTTTGTCATAGGACCAGCAACTTATCTGTTGTAATGTTGTGTGTAATGAATTGTATCCACTATTATTGATGTTTCATATATTCTGAATCCCATGATTAGGCCTTTCGTCCTACTGGTCATGATGATGATGATGATAACTCTTATAATGGTTATTTTATTAACAGTCCCACCCATAATTAAGAAAAAAAAGTGATTCACTGAAGTAGAACTGCACTTTTTAATTTTTACTGGTGTAAAGGAAATAAAAAATAATTTTATACTTTCCAAATAAACATATTATTGTTTTTAACTGAATTTGTGTAAAATTTCATCACCTTTTTTTATTTGCCTTGGACAAATAAAAAAAGGTGTCTCCTTTTGCGTCTATACAAAATTCTTGTAAAGACAAAATATTTGTGCATTTATTTCTTTTCTTTCATTATTGTTTAAAAAAAATAATTTTGAGATGAATTAGAATTTGCAATTGGAATAGAAGTTGTTTATCCTTTGATATTTATTGTATTTTAATTTTAATTTTTATTTCAGCAAAGTATCATCGTCAACAAGCTGGTTACATCACCAGTTAAAGCTCCTGCAAAAATTGCTGCCATTGTACCTAGCAGTGGTGCTGGACCAACTATTGTAAAATCACCTACCAAGATCCTCCCTGCACCTGTCTCTGGTATTACCCAACTGAAAGCTGTGGGAGCACCTCCTTCTACCACATCAGTTTCTCAAGTTGTCAGCACTAGCATAGGGACGACTCCAGCAACAGTAACTGCTTCAAAGCAAATGATTGGCCCTCAGAAAGTCATCATTCGCCAGGTACTTTATATTTTGCTATTTGGTAAAAATGTGTGTATTAACAGAAATGGTGAAAGTGATTGAATGTATTACATAAATTGAAATTAATTTAATTTTATTTCACGAATTTCAACGATTTCATTTTTGTGTAAATTTTCACTATAAAATTGTCACCCACGCTCACATCACTTCACTTATGCTTTCAACCTATGCTTTCTTCTTCAAAAGAGAAAATTAAACATTTCACAGGAAAGCAATATTTGGATCACACATTGTGTTAAAACAAACATACCCTTTACTTTATTTCTAAACAACACAATGTATCACCCAGTTTCCATGACTACTTCAAATACAAAAGCATTTTAAAAGAAGTAGTAGTATAGACAAAAATAATGAAAAACGATTAGTATATTTTGAGCACAAAACTACAGCAATGTGAAATATTGTACGCCCAATTCATCTCAATACTTTGTAGAGAATGTTGTTTTAAAGGATAATGACAGAGAAGCTAGCAATCTGGTAAAAGTTGCAAATCTCTTCAAACAATACGTTTCTAGAATGGTGGCAAATCTCAACTAAAACTACAAAATTTAATATCCTACTCTTCCCAAAAAAAATTTTTGACACAATGTTTATTTCTGAAACTTATTCCAGTGAAATTCTCAGAATAGTCTGTAAACTACAAAAATTAATATTTCTTGCTGGTTTAGATGAATTTCCAAATTGTTTATTGCACCTGCCCTTATATACCCATTAACTGACATTTTCAATGCCGCTTGATGCTCAGGAATATTTCCATATACTTTCAAAGTAGCAAAAATTAAGCCACTTAGAGGCAACAAAAATGATATTCAAAATTATTAGCCAATTTCTCTTTCAACAGTTTTCTCAGAAATATTAAAGAGGTATCTACAAATGCAAATGGAAACTTTTATCAGGAAAAAGAAGGCATTTTCAAACTTGCATCATGGATTTAGAGAAACAAAATCTATGGACTTATATTTTTTCTTTACTTAAAGGTATTGCTTTATCAATAGACCAAAATGAACCACCTATTGGAGTATTTTTAGATCTTTTGAAAGCTTTTGATGTCATTGTCCATAATATCTTGTTCTCAAAATTACTTTAATATGAAATTTGTGATTTGCCCTGAATTGGATAACATTGTACCTTAAATATTTATCTCAAAGAATAGAAGAACATGAAATACCGTATTTGTTTATGTACAAGCCGCACTTTTTTCCGTGAAAAGTAACTCTTGAAATGGGGGTGCGGCTTATACAAGAGATTTTTCTTTAAAAAAATAATTTAAAGAAAAAAAAAACAAAATTTTATGCTGAAAACTTGCATTTATTTATCACTAGGGAACAGATTTCCATGTAATTAAATGTTTTTATGGGAACTAGATACAGTACCTGCATTCAATAATATTTTTTGAGTTTTCAAGACATTCTGAATGAATTGGAACTATTTTTATTTTACATATTTAACCTAATATTACATATTTCGTTATATTTAAATATATTTATACATCGAAACAGAACATTTCAGATGTACGTTTGAATTATATGTTATGGAATCATCTTTCTTAAAAATCAAATGTAATGCTGCTGGGCTTCTATGATCACCATATTTTCGCCATGATCCCCCCGGCACTTTCTGCATACTCTGAGTCAACAATGAGAGGATTTCTGTGAACAATAGTCATTTCAACCATGATTTTGCTCATGTTTCAAACAGCACATTCGTTACTTAATTGTAAACTTAATAAATATTTTTTACAGAAATTTGTCGTACTGTTATTCGATTGGGGGGGGGGTATCCCCTTCCCTGCCATCCATCACTGGCTACACGGTACTACAATTCATTGGAACTCTGGCTTTTCATAAACATTGTAGTATATACTATGAACGTATTTTGTATTTCAAATAAAATTCTTGTGTGTGGTGAAATCTAGTGTAGAATTACTTCTGTAGAGGTAGAACCTACTTTCAGCCACTCCGCAAGCTTGTTAAGAACTGATTGGCGACGTTCTCTACTAGTGTTTTCCAAGCATAGAACAATTTTAAACACAATAATGAATTTTTATATTTTACATATTTTCTATTTTTTCTTACATATTTTGGAAAAAATAAGTATATATGTATGTACATATTTTGCATTTTTTATGACAAATTCCTTTCCCTATTTACCACAAATGCACACAGTATACAAGTTAATATTAAATTTTGTCTTCGTCACTCCCGGACTCCCCTGATTCATTGACACTTTCGCAATTGCTGGCAGTGTTCCATAACACATTGTTCTCGTTCCCATCCTTATTGTTAGAAATGCTGCATACTTTAAAACTTTTCTCTGCTTCAGAAGCCACATGGTATTGTATTGGCACATTGCCTCAGTTGTTCTCAGTGACGAAGTTTAAAGTAACAAAGTGTCACGCTCTGATGGATGTGCAGAAACAGCCAATCAAATTTGGCCCTCCTTCATTTCACTCCCCCAAAATCACTCCCCCCTTCACTTTCACATTAAGGATTTACCTTTTTTTTTTTTCTTTCTTTGTCATGATCTTCTTTGTCTTTTTATTTTTTATAAATACATATTTTTATTATAAAATTACTGAGCAACATCGAATTATTTGGTGTGGCTTATACATGAGATTTTTAATTTTATTATTGGGACAAAGATCGTTAGTGCAGCTTGTACACGAGAATATATGGAAACATTATTTACTTATTTTTTGAATTTTTTGCCAATTGAGCATGGGATCCCACAGGGTCCCACACATCTTAGGTCCTATTCTGTTTCTTTTAGACGTAAACGATATGTCCTCATCCTTACAAATGGAAGAACAGTTGAGTTGCTGACGACTTGAATGTTCTTTGCAAAAAAGAAAGAATAAATGGTATGATTTCAAAAGTTCCAAAGGGTTTTGTAATAAATTAATAGTTAACAAAGGAAAAACTGTCTCAATGCGTTTTGCATTTCAAACCAGCAATTGCATGCTCCATTGAAAGAGAACAGTATGCAATTATGTAAAGGTAATAATGTAAAGGTAACAAAATTTCTGGGTCTCTCAATTCAGTGAAACCTCAAATGGAATACCCATATACAGTAAAATATGTCTAAATGGGAACCAGTACACGCTGGAAACCTGCCTTAACTGGAAAATTTCTCTGGCCTATGAAGTTAAACGGCATTTTTCACAGCATAAAATGGAACCTGTCCGACGCGAAAACAATGGTTTTTCATGTTCTGCAGGATGGAAAACCTTCATGAAACAAATGTTCCGGTGAATTTAATGCAATTGGGACAGACACGAGATATTCTCATTGAATTGAGTGCATCTGCAAGTCTGTTTTAAATTCTGTATCCCTGTGACACGCGATTTAGTCGTGCCAGCCTTACGGTGGAGACAGCTTCAGTGGTCAGCATAGAATTCGATCTTGGTTCTTTTATCTCTCATGGTGTATACTGTAGGGGAATTCCCTATCTTCCGACTTCCTGAGCGTGGGAAGGTATATGGACATGGCTTCTATTCACACGTCTTCCTGCCCCGCTTAGAAATCCTAACCTATTGGCCAGAAACACATTTCTCTATGTGAGGCTATCAGAACATTGTACTCTTGGCTGTGACACATTTCCCGTTGAAAGAGTCAGCCAGCAGTCCGACTGCAGCCACTAGACCGTGAGGTAATGTGTATTTTTATGAGTTTCAGAATCAGTTTAACAATGGTTGAAAAATTAAGTCTTGTAATTAACTGGTTTCAGGATGGAAATATCAATATTACAAGTGTCATAAAATGGACAACCCTGCACGAAACGGAAACCTCCCTAAACTGGAATATTTTTTTGTTCTGATCACTTCCAACTTAGACAGGTTTTATTGTAATTGATTCAAACATGAAATTTTGTTCAGTGTCCAGAATTCATTCAAATTCTGTCAGCCGTAATGCAGCTCGTGTGTATTTTGCAAATGCCACCCGAGAAATGGCATAATATTCTGGTGAAGGTCGTGTACCCTGACTTTTAGATTGCAGCAAAAAGTATGTGAATAATATGCAAATGCCATCCATGTGATTCCTGCAAGCATCTCTTCATTGAGCTTGAAATCTTACCAGTGCCTTACCTGTTTATTTACAAATCTTTAGTTTTTGTCAAAACTGACTTACTTAACTATGGGAAATTATTTAATGCAATACTGATATTTATAATTACAACACATTGGAAAGAAAGAATGGAAATCACATTCATCAGGTATCAGTATCAACACTTCACTACAAGAAATCTACATGTAATACATGAATGTTACTTTACAAGTCATTGCCAGATGACATTGAACAATTAAATTCGAAACAAACTTATGTTAAATGTAAAAAACCTTTCTGCTGCTGTTTCTATATCAGGTTTTGTGCAGATGCCCTGATACATTGAGCGAATGCTGTGATGGCCCATTGTTTTGCTTCTGGACATAAATGGTGCTTCACCACGTGCATGTTTAGTTAAGCTCTCCTTTTGTTAGTTGTGGTAGGAGTAGAGGCAGGGGTATGGGTATTTTCTTATAAATACTAACAACTCAGTTCCATAGTTCCAGGAACTCTTTGTGGATGTTCTTGTTGATTAGTAATTGCAGAGAGAGAGAGAAAGCTAAAGTGTATTCTGCATTAACCATTTCAAGAAAATTGTTATATTGCGTATCAACAGAGATGATGGAAGTTATTAAACGTTTCACATGAACTGAAACTTATTCAACTTTATTTTGTGTAAAGGATATTGCGAGTCATATTCCTGGGCTCCGTTTTTTTGCAAAATGGAATATTTTAACAAATTCTATTTTCATTGCTGTTCCTGCAGGTTTTAAGAACTATGCCAAGCAGATATTGGTCATATTACAAGCTCTCCCCCCTCATGAGTGCATCATTGTTCATTTATGTCTGTTGTTTATGTTATGTATGTCATTGTTCAGTTATTACTGTCAATACCAAATTAGTGAAGAAATGGTATATTGATGTATATTTGAAAGTCGTAAAATATGTTTGCTAATACTGACGTTTTCACATTCCATTTCTACTTTACTTAATAATTATCAAAATTTCACTTGGAAGGTCGTCGATAATAAAATGTTATACATATTTTTCTATATTGACCTGTTTTATTGTCAGTATTGCCTGTTAGTGTTATTAGTGTCTTGATATGTTGCACATTTGTAACAAATAAAGTACTTCTTGATTGTGTCGGTTTTAACTTCATTCGAAGCCCTTTTCATCGAACTAACAGCATCAGTAAATGTTGCCAACTTGCCAACTTGTGAACGGTTGAAACCACAGTCTTCCTGGCAGAGTGCAACAGTTCATTTTGGCACAAAAGTTTAAATGACCAAATTATCACCTAGTCTAGAGGTTGCTGGTCTGATATTGTGTTCTGTGGAAAGAGCAAATATTTCATGTTTTTCATTGCAATGTCATTGAACTTTGTCAACGAACAGTTAATTCTTCCTATTTGCTTGTTGCATTTTTGTCTTTTCACTGTTGCAAATAAACAATTTTTCATGTCATCTGAGATTTCTGGTTAGCAAGACTCAAGATCCAACTTAACTATTGTTCTCACTTGGGTAACTGAGTAACTGAGGGTTAGAGGATCGATCAGATGAAAAAGCAAATGACCCTTATGCAGGCAAGTGTTTGAGGTGCTCATTACGTCCACCGTGTGTAAAGATGTCTTCAGTCTTTGGCAAGTAGTGTGCGAATGTTCACCCAATTCCATGTAGCAGAGGTTCTGGGTGAACATTTGCTTCCTTTGATTTGCCCAAAAGATCTAGACACTTTGGGTCAGGTGAGCACTGAAGTTTGTTGCTTGGTAAAGTGAGCAATCCATCTTCACTATTTGGGATTTAGCGAGCTGTCGGTCACTTCTTACATTCTTTGAAGTGGCCAAAAGACAAACTTGCAGTGTGTAATGTGAACACCAGATGTTTGACTCCCAGCAAATAGGAAGTAACCCGTCTACACAACTTGGGATTCAGCAAATGGTCACTCACCAGAAGCCAAATGTTAAATTAAAATTAATACAGCTGCTGTGATTACTAGCTCACTCTGTTCATAGTGAAGATATATATGTGAAAATAAGCTTTTAAAAAGTAAATATTTATGTTCTTGTGAGAGATTCACTAGTTGTCATCCTGAAGTGGGAGAACAGTTCTTTGTTGTTGTTGTTTTTAGGTAAACTAGTGGTCACTGTTTGAGGTTTTGTGGTTGGTAGTGAGGGAACTAAATTACATTGTTCTTTCGGGAAAATAGTACTCCTGTTCCCAAAGAAATTAGTTGGGGAGAGGAATTTGATCTGAAGGATCTTCTTTGCCATTTTTATTGCTTTGGTTCTCGGAGTGTATGAATGCATTGCTTTCTAAAATAGTGGCATTGAGAACAACTTGTGCCTGGAATAAAGTCAGAAAATTTCAAAACTCTTACTAATTATATTGTTTTATGTGCTAATTTTCAATATTATTATTATTATTTTCAATTGTGCAAACAAATCTTGAATCTTACCCTTATGATCATGGTACTATGTTCATTATAGTGAAATAAATGAAATTTCTTTTGTATATTGCTTATAGTAAAAAAAAATTACTATACGCACATCAATTCAATTAAAGTTTTACCATCTAAATCTTAGTTCAAATTAATTTTTGAAACTAATGTGAAAATAAATGAATATTGAAATATCAAAATATTTTACTTTCGTCCATGTTTAAAAGTACACATAGCATGTCTTAAAAGATCCTTAACTGTAAATATAACATTTGTTAGAACCCTTACGAAGTATTGTTTGGGTTTTATTCTCATTAGTAGTAATTTAATACAATTTCACTTCAACTTCTCGTAAACAAGAAATATTTTCACTTGTTGTCTTGTTATCATACCTTGATTATTTGCAGGCGAATCTTGGAGGCTCCTTGAAACCTGGCACTGTCTTGGGCCAAGCTGGCTCAAGTCAGGTCATTCGCATTCCTGCCACTCAGAATGTTATGACAGCTGGGAATATTGCACAGATTCAGCTGCCAGGCAGTAAACAGGCAAGTCTTATAAAATATATAAACATTCACACCTTTGCTCACATTTGAACTCCTTGAAGACAGTTTGCCTTGTAATTTTATTTTTTAAACTCCTAAGTTTTTTTCGAGTTGTTGAGATGCAAGTAGTATATGAAAATGCCAGAAAACATAATAGATGAGAAGGTGAGGTGTAAATTTTTATAAGGAAAAGATCGGACCGTCTCATTGATATAGCAGGGACTCAAAGTTAATTTGACCTAATAATAAAGAGCACTCTGTTTTATCATTTATTATTTTATATAGAAATGTTAAGTCATTTAAGTCTCTGGATGGTTTTAATGTGGGGATGGTTAGCTATAAAGAAGTGTTGTGATATTGGTGGTAAATAAAAGGATGTTCTAAGCATGGTGCAGCAAGTCAAAAGAATTTGTGTTGTACTGTTTCTAAATTCTGTATCTGATCTTAGTAAAAAGATCAAGTTACCAATTGGTACATTAGTATTGGTTTAACAAGCATCAGATAAAGAATCTATTGAACTGAAACCAAGCCCAATTCTGCTAATGAAGCCCAAAAGTTGGCTAGCCTAGTTTACAGTGAGATCTATACAATGTATTAAGTGTACTACAGATATAAAATAAAAATATTATTATTGTATACATTAACTAATGTTATATAGATTTTTTAATTATTTAACTAGAAAACAAGTGAAGTATGCTGAGGGTTTGGGGAGAGGATGAGGTGAGGCCAGGAAGGCCAGTCAGGGCATGTCAGGCCAGGCAAAGAGGGGCTGGGTTGCACTAAAATAGATGGAAGTGGGCAAATAATGTGGTAATATACTTCAGTTTTTCTAACCTGGCCAACGACACTTCATCAGCTGTTACGGTCTCATCCAATCAAGAGCTAAAACGGCATCACGGTAACATCACTGTGGTAACCTTAAAGCTCCCAATTGGATAAAACCGTAACAGCTGATCAGCTGTCATCAGCCAGGTTACAGAAACTCAAGTATTCCTAAAATTGATTGTGAAAAATGAATAACATGACAACATGGGGCACTTCAGTTTGATGTTTACATACGAAAATATATACTTCATGTTTTTTTAACCTAAATTGGAAGTAGATTTTGGTGTTGTTTTGAAGGAGCTTTACACAAATCCCAGGCAATGTTATATTTGCCAGCTATTTATTAGATGATTGTGAGAAATAAATGCCCAAGTAATGCCAAGTTTCTTAAGCTAGTTAGTAATATAGAAACTACAAATTTTATCAGGGAAAAATAACAAATGTTCTTGAAAAACAAAGAAAATGAGAGAGAAGTGTTCCAGAAGAAGAATGATGGTTCAGGCATGTGCTTATATAACAACTCTTCTGTTGAACTTTCAAAACTTTTTCATCACCTGGTATGCAATCTTTTCTGTATGTTTTTGAAGGTTGTGTGGTTAAGAGTATACGAATTGCAGCAGGTTATCAAAAATTTTCATTTATTCCCAATAAACTGAATGTAAATCAAATTACAAATTAAGTTGAGCTACAAACCTTTACTTGAAAAGCAAAGAAAGTGAGAGAAATGTGTTCCAGGAGAAGAATGATGAAGTTGCCAAGGAAAGACAACTCTATGTATTAATTACATTGGAGAAAATATTGACCGGAAAAATGTTGAAAATCTGTGCAGTTACAACTTCTTAGAGAAAATGATACAAAATGCTGTTGTGCTATTGATCTGATTTTCCTGATGTTGCCAAACATTGCAGGAGGCAACACTTCTGCAACAAAAGTACAATTGTAACAAACTCTCATCTTGTGATATTATTCTGCAGGAAGGAAATGTTTTGGTGAAAAATAGAAATTTTGTTTTCAGCGAAAGCATCTCCCTCTCAAAAATCCAAAGCTACTTATTTACATTCTTAACCACAGAACACAAAAACCACCTTAAATAAGTGCAGGAGGCTGGGCAAAGGATATACTAAATCGTAACTCTTTGCTATACTCGCACATTGCACTTAGGCCTATGAGTGTACTTCTTTTGTGTCTGTGAACTTCGTTTGTGTCAATTGACACAGGCATATTTTTGTTGCTTGAATAGATTTATTGTGCAAAAAAGGTTCAATGTAGGTACCTAATTTCTATTAAGGAATTGTTTGAACAAGAAAAATTGTTTTTAAAATTTTGTACTGTAATGTTGTATTATGGTTTGTTAAAAATTCATAAAATATTGCCTTTGTTGACAGTTGCAGTATGTGAGATTGGTGAGTGCAAGCAGTACCAGTGGAACATCGACTTCAACGTCTACTGTTAAGCCACGGACCACACTTGTATCAACTACAAGTAGTCGACAGGGTCAACAGCCTGCTACAGTGAAAATGGTACCTATTGCTCCAGCGCAGCCATCTGGAAGACCAGTGAGTATTTTTCAACATTGTCTTTTTGGAACTATTTAATTGGGGTTTCTAAAAATTGATTAAACAACAACAGATATTTCTTATTTAAATCAAATTTTTTGTAATTAATCCAGTATTGGATGGGTGGAAAAATGCACCCTGAATGGTTGGGTTAAGTCCATGAAATCTGGACAAGAATTACATAACAAGTACGTATTGTGTTTATTTCATTGTTAGAGGACTGCATTGTGTTGGTATCGTATAAAAGTAAGCATTTTTGTTATAATTGTATGTAATTATTCTTTTTACATAAAAATGTTTCTTAAATCTATGAAGGAAATATAATGAGGTGCAGCATTATCCTTTTTCACATAAATTCATTTATTACTATTGGTTGTATACACTTCGTTTTGCAATAGTACAACATTATGCATTACATTATGTATTAGAACATTTCCTCTGCATTGCATTTTGAAATACTTCTAAAAACAAAAATACATTCTAACTGAATTGCAGTTACACATACAGATGGGTTGGGACTCAGAATCCAAACGTGTTACATATTAAACAACCTGCACAACCTCTGCAACAATAACTGGTACATGAATGTTAACATTTGCAAACAAAAGGAGGTACTGGGAAGAAGAGGTATCTAGTGCCATTTGTATGTCACTGGCCATTAAATACATATCTGTATGAATAAAGTACTTTTTAGATGTATAATTTAATAAATTCAAGTGAAGAAAATTTTGCATGTTCAGTGTTAAAATTAGAGATGGACAAAACTGCATTCAGTCTCTCTTGTATCTCGCCTGAGCTGTGAATCATTCTTGCTGGCCCAAGAAGGGGAAGGGGTCATGGAGGGGGAAGCACCCAGCCAACACTGAGGGAGTGCACTGGCGAAAGAGATTCTCTTTCTCTCTGGGAGGCAACGAGAGCCGCCGACCATAGGATTCCTGTATCTCATAGGGGCAGAGTATTCTCGTAAGCAGTCCAAGCCAGTTGATGATCAGAAGAGAATTTTGATTAAAACTGCTTTGTGTAGAGCAAGGATTTCCTCCAAATTAATTGATTTAAATTAAATACAATAATTGCTCTATAGCGCAATAATCAAGCGTTTCCTTATACTTTCATAATATTAAAGTAAGGCTCTATAGGGGGGAGTATACGCAGACGCCAGTCTTGGTCATTGCTTGCCGACAAGCGTATGTAAATGGAGAGGAAAACGTCGCGTTTCGCTACTTTTCGTTATTTTCCAAACAAAAAAATACTCTGACGCAATTTCGGTCACTGTGAGCAGTTTTTTGGGAAGTGTGAAAACGTTGTCGGTAAGTACAGTGCCCTGAATTCTCCACTTGTAAATAGAAACTGATATTTTAAAACGTTTGTAAGTTGGAATAAGGTTATGTTTTACATTTGTAAATAGAGAATATAGATGTACGTCAATAATGATCAGATTCAAACATAAACATATGTGTAATAATTGTTCATTGGTTGTGATGAATGAAATTGTTCAATGGCCAATTTCAATTTTCTGTTCTGTTCGCTTGTCATGGTCAATTTTAATGTATGCTGAAATCAAAATAAAGAAAAACATGATTAATGTATATACGATATACATAAACAAATATTGCTTATTATTACACGTATGTTTATGTCTGAATCTGATCATTATTGACGTATATCTATATTCTCTATTTACAAATATAAAACATAACCTTAGTCCAACTTACAAACCTTTTAAAATATCAGTTTCTATTTACAAGTGGAGAATTCAGGGCACTGTACTTACCGACAACGTTTTCACACTTCCCAAAAAACTGCTCACAGTGACCGAAATTGCGTCAGAGTATTTTTTTGTTCGGAAAATAACGAAAAGTAGCGAGACGCGACGTTTTCCTCTCCATTTACATACGCTTGTCGGCAAGCAATGACCAAGAATGGCGTCTACGTATACCTGTCTTTTTAGAACTCTAATTAAAGTATTACATATCGTCGGTACACAAGAAAAGAAAAAAGGGGAAAAAGTTTTTAAAAAAAAAGCTGAGATGGCTCACAGCAACAACTGTATTAAAGTCGATTTTATTTTTTATCAACAAGGTTTTGTGCTCAGGTGTTTATATTTTCGATGTTTTGTTTTAAATGATAACCTCTCACAATTACAATTTTTGGAAAAGTTTAAATATGAAATAATATTTGTTGATTCCATTCAAGAGATCCTTTTAGTGTCCTTCATTGAGCTATCTCCCACCTGACGTGAGAGATGACCTATGCCTAAACTTCGTATTTTGCATGTAGAGAGAATGTCAACGTATGCACCACACCATAGGCGTAGGACTGTTTCTTCCTTCCCTGACCTCTTCTTCGACAAACTGATTAAGCTTTGACATCTTAAGATGATACGAGATGCAGGCTTTCAGGCCGTTTTGTTAATTATTCAAATATGATACTTTTTTACTACATTTCCCACTTAAATCTTAATGGTACATTAATATTCAGGGCTACAATTAAAATGTTATTTTTCTAGTTCATGTGAAGTGGGTGAAGTGTTTGTTTAATCTATTTTGACATTAGTTGCCAACTTTCAGAAAATTTGTAATAATAAATTATGTTGTTGTTGTTGTTATTATTATTTTTAATGGCCATTTATATATCATGTTAGCAAGGGATTCCAGCCAGGAAGGGTAGCTTACATTGTAAAAAGCTTCTCGAGGTGCCACTACTTCCAGAAGAGTGTTTCGTAATTAATATTAAGAAATTAATACGAACATTAATTAATTAATTAAAAAAGAATATTAATTTTAAAATATTTACTTTTTAATTAAAACTAACTTTTAATTTAAATATATTAATTAACAAATAAAATAAAAATAAAATAAAAGAATTTACATAAATAGAATAGTATTTAATTTACTTTTAAATTTAATTAATATTAATATTTTAAAATATTTATTAATATTATATATCATTAATAATGTTTTTTAATTAAATTTCTTGAATAATATGTGGGTGGAAATTAAACATGTTTCAATCATTAATTTTGAATTAAACATTACACTTCTGTTTCCTTGCGTAAGAATAGTTAATACATCTATTAGCATTCAATGTCAATTTTTAATAGTTTTAATTATGAATATGGGGTTTAATAAGGAAACTGCTATTATTTTCTTGAATGTTAGTGATAGGGTCAAATTTAAGCAAAGAATTTTTTTTTCTTAATAAACACAGTCATGAAAGAAGGAAGATTAGGATGTGTGGATAGACTCATCTATGGGTATTAAGACAAGTTTCTTGATCTACATTATTTTAAACTTGAGGAAACAAATAAATTGAAACCAGAGCCCATGTAGCCAGATCTTGAGAGTTTCAATGTAGAACAAAATCTTGTTGTGAGATAGAAGAGATAATAACTGATGTTATTATTCTTTCTATATAATATAACTCAATTTTCTGTTGCCCACCTCCCAAAGCGAGGACGTTGGGTTGGATTTTGTGAGGCAAAAGTATGTACAATATTTACAACTACTACGACTAATATTTACAATTGTGTACAGCTATTTACATGTGATCAGTAATCTAAAACTTTTTTTTTAAATAGGAAGTTA
Source organism: Teleogryllus occipitalis (assembly GCA_011170035.1). Classification (NCBI taxonomy): domain Eukaryota; kingdom Metazoa; phylum Arthropoda; class Insecta; order Orthoptera; family Gryllidae; genus Teleogryllus; species Teleogryllus occipitalis. Next base: position 8,226 of record BLKR01004094.1, on the reverse strand, counting down.
TATTCATCTACTTCCCACAAGGTCTCGCTGCTAGAAACTCCCTTTCAGCAAACTTAATTGCAGTCAATGTTGATTCTGGAGCACGTTTATTCAACAAAAAGTTTCTCACCGACTCCATCATCATAACTGCTTCACTATGTAATAGTGGTGGACTCTCATGATAGTCTTACACGTCATCACCATCACTCTTGATTGTTGCAAAGGTCTGAAATGCACGAAATGCCAGCAGTTGCCACTTCTTCATCTGCAGTAACCTATTCTTCAAATGTTACCCTGCTTCTAAATCTCTCCATTTTTCCATGACAATTTCTTCCTTCTGAACAATTCCTACATCCAGGTTGAATCCAGCCTTCTTAAAACGATTAGAAATGACATCTGCATGCACATCATTCCAAGACGAGGAAATCCAATGAATGGCTTGGAGGACATTCACTTTGATGTACGTATTACTAACATCAAAATTAGTAAGGAGTCTCCTAACCACCGTCTTCCTGTACTTTGTTTTAAAATTATTAATTACTCCCAAGTCAAGTGGTTGCATTTCACTCGTACAGTTGGGGGGAAAAATATCACATTAATAATTCTTAGGAAGGAATTATCAGGAGAATGAGCTGGACACGTATTGATGGAAAGGAGAATTTTCCTCTGAGCACTTCCCATCCATGCATCAAATGCCTTCAGAAAGTTAACAAAAATTTCTGAGGTTATACAGGCATTTTTATTGTTTTTGTACTCAGAGAGGTGGTGCTGGATATCTTTGAAGCATTGAGGTTTAGCAAACTTCTCTACAAGTGGCTTCAATTTCTCTGTACCTAGAGCATTAGAACAAAGGAGAACTGATAACCGTTCTTTACTTTTTGTACCTCCATGGCACCTTTCTCCTCTAAAAGCAGACATTTTGTTGGGCAACAATCGAAAAGAAAAGGCCCGTTTTGTCTGCATTGAAAATATCATTAAGTTCATAATCTTTAATGAGAGAAGGTAAATTGTCTTTCCACTCATCCACTTTTTCCACACTCACACTGTTACGTTATACAATATTTACACAATATTATGCCTCTTAAATTGATCAATCCATTCATTCAACGCCAAAAAATCTTCAATTTTCAAATGCAGAGCAATTTCATGTGCCTTTTTCCGCAAAATGTTCCCATCAACAGGGGCACCTACAGCTCTGCACTGTTGAAACCACTCCAACAGAATCTCCAATTCATTGAAGGGGGACAAACGAATTTTTTTTGCTGAACCCATCTTCCCAACGGCATTGAGGATTTCTTCTCTTTTTTTGCATAATCTTTCCATGGGATGGAACTGGTATTTTCAATCCTCCTGCCACAGCTCTGAGAGATTGCCCTTTTACATTTGTCCACTTCATTGATAATGTCCAACTTCACAGCTAACGATCAAACCTTCCATTTTGATGCCATCACTCGAACCACCTTTTGCCAACTTCATTGAAGGCAAAAACAAAAAGAAAAAAAACAGCGTAAAAATTAACTCGTTTAGCACTAACTTGCGCAGTACTAACTTGATGTAAGATCTATATTCATGTTTTCTTCCGGGCTGGTGGGCCGTGGTCCAATTGGCTTTGAACTGTGGCAGTTCAAAGCCAATTGGACCACGGCCCACCAGCTCGGAAGAAAACATGAATATTGACTCCGGCCATGAAAGCCTTCAATGCTTTATTAATGTAAGATCGTACACACGTAGTACTAATGCAGTATTAACTACACACGAAATTGTGCATGTGGTAGAAAACAGTTCCACTGCACCAAAAACAATAGAAACACGGACTGCAGCGATTTCCTTGTTGCCAAGAGACATGAAGCTTGCAGAAAGAGCTTTCCTCAAGAGAACTTTGCAGCCCCTTTACCCCCTCCAGGTGGCACTGGTGTGCAAAATTCTACTTCAGTCTGTTTAAAGCACGTGCCCCAACCCTTATCATGCTAATGAAATTCCTTAGTCACATGGAGGAAAATTTCACGCTTTGTCTCTTACAAGTGGGAAGAAACGCTTGGCAGGGAATAAAATCTTGTTCACAATAGGCAGGATTCTCTTATACACAGGAAATAAATACATTGTTTATATACAACTAACCTCGGGACCATGAATTTTGTCTCCTATAAGTGGGATTCTCTTATAACAGGGTTTTGCTGTAGTATGAGAAAGTCTGTGCCATTCTCTAGCACCACTAGTTATCCCTTTTGATCAGGGGCTCAGCACTATTAGATCCCAGGATTCCTAGACAGTCACTCAACCAGGAAACTGCAATGTCTCAAATTGCTTAACTTCCATTAATTCATGGAGTGCATTTAAGCAATTCTGCTAATGGCACCAGCAAAATCTCAGTTCACATTATTGCTTATACTTATTTTGTTGATGACAATAGTGTACATCAGTAAGAATTCTATGATAGATAACAACAAATGGAATATTTCAAGACTCCTTAAAAATAAAAGTAAAGCATTAAATTAGGAAGATTCATATTCACACTGTGTGTTAAGGGATATGCTGCAAAAACCTGACTTGGTCAGAAAGTCAGTTAATGTAACAATTCCGCAAAATGTTATTTTCAATTCTACAGTAGTGTTATGTATAAATTTCAGATGATGCCCAAAAGTGGAACATCAGTTGGGACCCAACGCATTCTCATCCCAGCATCTGGTTCCATTTCACAACTGAGAGCTGGCACAGTCACTGCATTACCAGCCTCTGCTGTAGGGCAGCTCCAGGCAGGACAGGCCTTGCTCCCCTCGGGGGCATCATCCTTTGTGATGGTGCCTGCCCATTACGTGCAACAGGTACTGCTTTGTGGGTTTTTAATTAGTGATTATAAAACTAATGACAAATTTAGACAAATTGACAAATTTAGCTTTCATTCTCTTGCTGACTCTCTCCCATACCCTTGGATGTTAAAATAATCTTTTAAGAATAACTTTAAAAGTCTATAATGTGAGAAAAATGTTGAAATACGTGATGATAAGTAAACTTTACTTAAATATGTAAAAATATGCTTTGGAGCAGCAACTGAATTTGATGCAGATGCAACAAGAGCATAATGACATAAAATGAAAATGGTTCTCTATCCAGCACTGAGAAAAGGTATACAGAGGCCACAAACAGTGGCAAGAGTTAAGAATGCTGTATCAACAAAGAAAGGCCTATGCAGAGGCACACAAGTCTCCTGCTCTACAATAGAGACATACATGAGACATACATTTGACTAGAGCAAATTTTATCTTGTAGGAACAAGAAAAGCTACATCAAGGAAGGCCAGAAGACAGAAAGTGATGGATAGCAATACTAATCCAGACTGTGGAGAATGCAGAAAAACATTCAGAGAAACCAATATGGCATGGGAATATGAATTCAGCAAATGGTTCCACAGAGAATACAAAAGGCAATGGCTCTTATATTGAGAATACAAAAGGCAAATAGTGAGAACTTATATATAAGTTGTAACAAGTTGTTTTTTAAATTTTCTTAATTTTTCAGTTTCCTAATGGTAGAGGCGAAATATACGAAGGGAATCCAGGGAATAATGACCGTTTTGATGTTATAATTAAAAAATATATATATTTATTTGAAAAAACAAAGTCTGTTACATAACTGAAGCTTCCTTTACTTCTCTACATAATCACCACCTACATTTAAACATTTGTCGTATCTGTTCACTAGCTTTAGATTTCCCGTGTTGTACTGCTTTGCCGGCAGTTCATTAAGCCAGGTGTTCACTGTCTTCTTCAACTCTTCATCACTTCCAAAACGCATACCACCCAGAAAGTCTTTGAGCTTAGTGAAAAGGTGAAAATCGCTAGGAGCAAGGTCTGGACTATAGGGTGGATGATCAAAGATTTTCCAACCAAATTGATCCAACAATTCTCAAGTTGAAGCAGCAGTGTGCGGGTGGGTGTTGTCATCAAGAAGCAAAACTCCTCTCGAAAGCATTCCTCGCCTCTTGTTTTGGATGGCTCGCCGTAGTTTACGTAAAGTCTCACAGTAACGATTTGCATTGATCATAGTACCTTTTGGCATGAAATCCAGCAAAGGAACAGCTTTGCGATATCAAAAGACAGTGGCCATGACTTTTTGAGTTGAGAGAGTCTGTTTGAATTTTCTTGGTTTCTAGGGTGATGAGGGATGATGCCACTCACGTGATTGGCGCTTGGTCTCTGGGGTGTTATGAGACACCCAGGTCTCATCACCAGTCACAATTTGATCAAGAAAGGCATCTCCATCTGTGTGATATCGCATCAAGAATGTCAATGCTGTGGCCATTCTCTGAGTTTTGTGTTGGTCATTCATTTGCCTTGGAACCCATCGTGCACAGATTTTGTGGTAGACAAGATGTTGCAACACAATTTTACCAAGCAAAGAACGAGAAATGTCAGGAAAGGCAATATGCAATTCGTCAAGTGATGTGTGCCTGTCTTGCAAGATTCTATCGTTCACTTTAGTCTTCAGGTCTTCTGTGATGAGTGATGGGCGTCCGCGTCAAGTTTCATCATGGACATTTGTTCACCCATTGTTGAACATCTCGCACCATTTTCTCAAATTTCTTTCATTCATTACAGTATCACCATACACTTCTTTCAATTGCCGGTAAATTTCTGCAGGTTTCAAATGTCGGGCATTCAAAAATCAAATCACACTCCTCACCTCACACTCAGCAGGATTATCAATCATGTCGTTGATTTTGAAGTAACATAAAATGCACAATGGCGACTTGTTGCGACTAGCAATGACAACATTATGAGAACACGTGTAAAGGAAGCCAGCCTTCAAACAAGGAAGGGGAGCCACCTGCGTGGTGAGTATGCACAAACGGTCGTTATTTCCTGGATCCCCCTCATAACTTAAAGAATATTACAGAAGAGTAAGATCTTGTCCTATATGGAAATTTTTGTTGAAAAATTTGCAACCCTTTTTATAAAAATATCATTTAAGAATTACTGTAAATGCGAAATTTGAAGCTCTATTTTACAGAACGAGTTTCCGAAATACTTTATTGGAAGTCATTTGAAACATTTCCACTCACAAATGCAATAATGTGTACAAATTGCTAGAAATTTGCATATTAATAGTGTGAGAGATATTTCAAAAAGATTCCACTGAAATTTCTTTCAATCAGGCCTCACTTGAAGCTTTGCGATTTTGAAAACCTTTTTTAACATTTGGGGATAATTTACATGAAGTCCTTGGTACATTTTGAAAATTTTCTCAAAAACGGCTCCAAATTTTTTCTTTTCCAAGTTTCTTGTAAGAATAGAATGAAACTAGCCTACCCATGCTAGAACTCTCGCATGTTAAACCCCACCCTAATTTGTCCTAAGGATATTGTGAAACTGAAACATGGTAACATGTGGTCTCTTTCCATTGTAGTTCCCTCCATAATTAGGTACACTTGTAGACCACAGCAAAACATTAAATGAATGGTTGCACCACACACATATGAAACAATCATCATTGGTATCGTCAATCTGTGCAAATCATGGTCTACATAGAAAGCGTAAATATAAGATAGAGGAATCTAAGCCTTTTAAGCGTGATGTCACAAAGACTGCCACCAGTTCCAAAGGCTGAAATGTAGGTCATTGAGGAATATATTCTGTATTCCACCATGATTAGGTGGTATCGAAAAGCTCTGAACCGGCATAAGTATAATACAATGTCCAAGAATATTTCATCCTGTAGATTACAATGTAAGGAACGTTTCTTTGAGACCTTTGGCCTCAAAATTTTAGTTTTATAAGACCTTAAAACCCTTTGTTGAGGAATTATTTAATGATATAACTGACTGAGTGTTGCAGGTTGCTTTGGACGTGAATACTTACATGTGTATTTTTAATGTCAAAGTGCAATTCGTCATGTCTCCATGAAATTCTCTTTTTTTAGAGGCCTCTTTTATTGCGTTGCGTATGAGAGCTGCAAAAAGTATGTATACAAACAGAAATAATGTAGGAGACCATGCACTTACAATGGTGACATGTCTGATTTTGTCTGTTAACTCTGAATTTTTGAAAATTGCAAAAATTGAATTTTTTTAGCTTGAAGATGTTGAAAGATAAGAGAATTTTCTTTCAAGTAAAATTGAAGATAGATATTTTTCTTTCATGTAAATTCTTTTCTCCGTAATTATTCTTTTATTAAGGTCATGCACATTTTTTTAAAATTTCTTGAGACTTATACAATATTGTTTCAAAACTCACTTTATTATATGATAGTGAAATATGGATATTAAGCCTCCATCAGTTGCGCTATATCTGTCAGTTATTCACACCTTGGTTTGTTTATGCACTTGGTTGTGATAAGAGTTCCAGTCTAGTTGCACTCTTAAGTTCTTTCTTAACTTTTAAGAAATTACTAATGTCTGCTTATTTGCACTTTTGTTTAGTCTTAGGGCAATATTTATGTCTGTGAGATATAGAGTGCCAATCTTTTGATTCAAGTGAAAGAGGCATTATTTCAAGGTTCCAGTTAATAATTCAAATCATCGCATTGGTTTATATCTGCACTAGTGAGTGAATTTACTATTAGTTCATGTGCTTTGGCATTCCAAAGGACATTGAATCAACTTAGAACAGATAAATGTTGTAAAAGAAGCAAATTTATATTGGATCTGGGGCAAGAACTTATTAAATCTAGTGTTAAACAAGAAGCTGAAAAAACCTAAGGCTTGACTGAAAACACAATAAGGATCGCAATGAAGTGCTTGCTTGAAGAGGAACATGTAGAGGCGAGCTCTGCACTTCCTGAATGTTCTTTTTCAGCCCAAAGTGGAAGATGCGCGCTATGGATGAGAAACAAGGGACCGAATGAGTAGGACAAGATGATTTAAGTGATAATCATGAATTCTGTAATAAAAATTCCTACACTAAAACAAAATAAGTATGCATCTATTGCCTAAAACGGGAATGAACTAAAAATTGGTATTTTGATGAAGCATTTTGGTCTACTAAAAGAGAAACATGGTCATCAAGCTAATCAGTTCTATTAAATGTCTTTTGTTACATATTGACTGGTCAGAATAGTCAAAATGTTCATGTGTGAGTTAGTTATTTCCTATTTCAAAGCAATATTTCATAATAGTCTTGTGTGGTACACGAATACCCCACATGGTATTTGGAATCCAAGATTTTGTCGATAGAGTTGTGGCAAAGCTGCGCAGAAGCTCGATTCAATGCCCAGCAAGTGCAAATCTGCTTTTTAAAGGAGTTGAAAATGAAAAAAAAATCATATTTTGGTGCACCAATCATATGTCAACTGCAAACTAATGCACGAACTGGTGCATTCAGAATGACATGATACTACATTAGCATAACCCTGATAAATGTTTTGCCATCGCTTTTGCAAGAAAAAGGGATTTAATTCAGTATCCATACTCCCTCAGTAGTTTCAATCTAATGTTTGTTGAGAATATGAAAGATCTTGGAGTCACTTTCGATAACAAGCTTAACTTTTAATGAGTGTGTAGATTGCATTGTGAGAAATGCTTTGAGAATATGGGGTTTCTTACTTTGTAATACATTGCAATTTCATTCAGTCAACAGTCTACTTTATAACACTTTAGTTAGACCTGTCTTAGAATATGCTACAATTGTCTGGTTCCCCTATAATAAAAAATCAATTGACAAACTAGAAAGTATACAACACAAGTTACTGTGGAATCTTGCTTATGAGAATAACACACTCATCCATAGATTTTGTCACGATTACTCCAACCTTTGTAAATTGTTCAAAACTTCTCATCTTAGCAACAGAATAATTATATGTGACCTTTTTTTCTTGTTGTTGTTGTTGTTGCTGTTGCATAAAATGGTACCTGGTGATATCAACAGTGATATTTTACAAAACGTTGGACTCTTGGTTCCGCAAAAAAATACTAGAAAAAGTCAGACTTTCTTTAAGATGTTGTAAAACTGATGATGGTGAGAACAAAATGCTGAACAGACTTTTATATTTAGCTAAAAAGTACTGCAATCAAATAAGACGTTTTCTACATATCTGCTTCATGCTTTAGAAAACTTGTAAATCATATTGTATTTGGTCACTAATCAGCATTATTAGACTCCCACTATTTCTTTTCTTTTCTATATATTTTATTTTATTTCGTATATACTTCGAGCAATATTTATTCTACACACTTACATTGTAATTACAGTATTAAAGGAATATCTGATAAAATAAACAAAATTAAAAAATAAAACATTAGTAGACATATGCATT
>BLKR01004093.1:107500-114524 GCA_011170035.1 Teleogryllus occipitalis | reverse complement strand
AAGACCTGGTATTCAATGAATTCGTCTTGAAAGTGTCTTCGCCTCGCAGAGGAATACGAGGAAACGCGAAGAAGGCGACCAATAGCCATTAGAGAGTTTCTGCCCGCCTTAGCGGAGACTATTGATGTTCTGCTCACGCACAGATGCTCAAAAGTGATGAGAAACTTAAAAGGCGCATGCGCAGAAGATGGATAGTGCTTCAACGTTCGAGGGAGCACAAACTCTCTAAAAAGAACAGTGACGCCAACGGTGAGATAACAGACAGTTTGTACACTAACGTTAGAGCAGTATCCATCTTTTGCGCATGCGCAGTTCAAGTTTCGCATCACTTTAGTGCGCCTGCGCATGCGCAGAAGATCGATAATACTGTCCGCAATGACGAATGCAAATTCTCTAGTAGACAGTAGAGAGTTTGTGCACCGTCGAACGCTAAAGTACTATCGATATTTTGCGCATGCGCTGTTCCAGTTTCGCACCACTTTAGTACATGTGCGCATGCGCAGAAGATCGATAGAGCTGTCCGCTATGGCGTGCACGAACTCCCGAGTAGAGAGTTAGTGCACTCTCGAACGTTAAAGCACTAGCAATCTTTTGCGCATGCGCAGTTCAAGTCTCGCATCAGTTTAGTGCATGTGCGCATGCGCAGAATATCGAGAACGCTGTCCGCTATGGCGTGCTCGAACTCCCGAGTAGAGAGTTAGTGCACTCTCGAACGTTAAAGCACTATCCATCTTTAGCGCATGCGCAGTTCAAGTTTCGCACCACTTTCGTGCAAGTGCGCATGCGCAGAAGATCGACAGCGCTGTCCGTAATGGCGTACAGAACTCTCTAACGATGATAGGAGGCGACGGCAACAAATGCACCGGCGGAGGCGGCGGTGGACGAGGATGGAGCTCGGCACTTGAACAACCTTGTGGCTGTTTCGCGGCCCGCCCACTCGTCCGCGCCGCCCCAAGGCTGAACGCCGGGATTCATTGAGAAGAATGGGCCGGCGCGGACGGCCCTGAGCGGGGTCACGGGTTCGCCGACACCCACCGGGCGCCCCGCCCCGCCCCGCCCCGCCCCGCCCCGCCCCGCCCCGTCAGACCTCACCGCGCGCGCCGCCATTCAGCGCCACATCCACAGCAAGTTAGTTAAATTAGTTAATGCTTTATTTTACGTGTCGAGATTCTGTGGCCATCTGACCACGCAAATATCGCTACGCTCCTTTCACCATCTAGCGGAGAAAGAAGGTATTATCTTGGGCGACGAAACAGGCGATTTAAATTTATCAGAGGCTTCTTTTAGGCTTGAGGGTCTTTTTACATGCAGTAAATCTACTACATGGGCCAGCCGTCTTTACTTCCCTTCCGAAGGACGACGTACGAAGAATTTTTTCGCTCTTAAAAATCCACGGCTTCCATCGGATTTGAACCTGTTCTGTGGTTTGACCGTGCAGAGGCGTGCACAAACTCCCTATTAACATCATGCTATGTAATGCTGGGGATAATTCATTTTAAGATATGAACGGAAATACTTGGGGTCCCCTAATACGGAAATTTTGTTGTTGTTGTTGTTGTTGTTGTTTTGTTTGTTTGTTTTCTTTACTTTTCTTTCTAATGTCCGTCCGTCTGGAGTCCATGGAGGCACGTAGGGTAATCGCCTAAATAAATTTCCACTACTCAGGTGAAGCAGCTTCATAATCGTTTATTTAAACACACATGCATTTACTTTTATCTAGTCTGCCAGGGCAGACGGCACTGTTTACATTAATTACCTACAACCGGCTGAAATTTGAACATTATTGTTGTTCGTGTTTTTCAGAGGAACTACGGCAACGTATGCTTTACTCGGAATTTCCAGGTCACTACGAACTTTCCTACTTGAAGCCTTCATGTGTTCGAAAGGCAATAAGGAAAAGGCAGTCTCTCATCAAAATGCATGAACAAATCACTCCTTGAAAGGGCGGTGACGTCGGGTGATGCCTCCTGCCCAAATGCGCCACATAGGCGCCGGGCCGACGGGAGGGCACGCGTCAAGCACAGGAGCGATTGCACAGGTGCTGTGCTTTACACGTCGAAGGGGAGCTGATATTCATTTTTCTCGATTTGAATGGCTTATTTCAGAAACAACACAAGTCACTTAAAATTAACTTCGCAGTTTCGACAAACAAAACTCCGACTGCATCATAAACAGTGTGTCAAGAAGATCTGTTCCAAAAACTCTCCACAATTGCTTCACTTGAGCTAAATCAGCCTTAAACAATGAATATACTTACAGACACTGTGAATGCACAAAGAAAATCAAAATAGCAAAAAACCTTACTTATGTTGTTTGTGAATTAAACCATTCTTATGGTATCGTGTTACACTATTTTAGAAACAAATATAAAGGAATATACCAAGTGCTTAGATCTAACGTGACAGAACTGACTATAGTTTAAGGAGACTGAATTTAAAAAAGAAGTAATTCTAGAAATTGTATGCTTCACAACATAAAACTTATCAATTATTATTTGACAAGATGTAGTGTATACCTAACAAAATAAATTCAATGAAACACCTATAAACATTATTATTATTATTATTATTATTATTATTATTATTATTATTATTATTATTATTATTATTATTATTATTATCTGTTTGAAAATATTTGAATAAAATAAATCTAGCTCTAATGTTACATATAATACAATTTATGTGAATTTTCTAAAATGTAATAATCTGTTGTGAGCTTTCATTTAAACATAGGTTTATTCTGGAGCAGTTGTGTCAACAAATCGTTTTGGGAAAATGGGGTGGGTAAAGGACAAATAAAGATATTGAAGTTTCAGTTCGTGCTGTTAATGTATTTTGCTGTATCTCTATATTAATCAAACCAATGGATATGGAGAAATTCTATTTAATTTTGACATCATCGGATACAGTGAACCCAAAACGTTAGTCCCCAGAAGTTCACTATAACCGGAGTCAACTGTAGAGCGAATGAGATAAAGCGGCTGGGGGCGGCTGAGGGTGACGACATGGACGCGAGAGGGGCGTGGCACGGCGCGGCCTCGGCAGGAGGAGCAAACAGCGCCGCTCTCACGCACGCACGCACCCCCCCCCCTCGGGCACACACGCGGCTCAAGGCGGCTCTGTTCGCAGCGGCCAGCGCGCCAGCCCCACGGCGCACGCTCCCTGCAGCTCCAGTGCTCTCGCAATTTATTACAATTTCTCGGCGAACGTGCTGCAGTTCAACTTAGCGTACTGTACCTGGAGAACATTACAGTGAAACATGATATAACGGTCACCTCGATTAAGCGGTCAGTTCCATCAATGGCTAGTTTTTCGTATATTTCGATACTAACGCGTACTATATTCGGAGTACCAAAAACCTGGACATTACAGTGAAACAATATAACGGCCACCTCGTTTAAGCGGTCACTTCCATTAATAGCCAGTTTTTCGTAATTTCGATAGTAACGCGTACTACACTCGAGTACCAAAAACCTGAACATTACAGTGAAACACAATATAACGGCTACCTCGTTTAAGCGGTCACTTCCATTAATGGCCAGTTTTTTCGTAGATTTCGATACTAACGCGTACTATACTCGGAGTACCAAAAACCTGGACAACATTACAGTGAAACATGAGATAACGGCCACCTTGATTAAGCGGTCACTTCCATTAATGGCCAGTTTTTCGTAATTTTTCCATAACGCATCAATAAATATACACCCTATTTAGCGGTCACCTGCCAGGCACATTTCGTAGTTTGGTGTTTATTAAGCGGTCATCTAAGGCGATTTTTAAGTGTAATGTAATAGAAGCCGAAAATGGTAGAGGTTTAACATTTCATATCTTCATCAGAAGGGACACGTCAGATAACGTCGAACATCCACAGCAGCACACGCAATTCTATTAAATATCTCTTAATGAAACAATTACACGTTAGCGTCGCCTCTTTCTCAGCATTCCGATGGTACACTCGTGCTTTTCTTCTATGAGAATCTGTTAAGGACTCGCGGAACAAGCTGCGTGTACGAATCCGATCTAAAGTTTTTCGTCAGACGGATCTATTGTAAACTTTCTATAGTATGTGAATTGCAAGATTAAGTCTGCTTTGCTTGTTCGATTCGATGAGAGCGGAATGTGTGTTTCTCTAGTACGACAAAGTGCACAGTCAAGTCTTCATTTTATATTAGCCGAGATGAGGCAAATGATCTTAAAGATTCATTTAAAATGTATTTGGTCATTTATGGCAGATATTAAAGATGTAAAAGAAAACCCTTCGTTTCATGGCAATTAGTACTCGTATATTAGTTTTACGCTTCTAGTAACCTTGATTAAGTGCCCCCCTTCTATTAACGATCAAATCTTGCCCGAACCTTTGGTAATCTATTAAGACGATGCATCTGTATTTGAACATAATATTCAAACACGAATAATTTACAAGATACTCCACAAACATCGTTTACATATCAGGTTGACATTGATTAACACACCCAATGTATTTAATGCACATTTCACACAGTCGATATCCTTTTTCTATTCAGAATTGATCATTATCAATTCGAAAACCGGCGATAATAGACGTGACTTTGTACTTACATGGCGTACACTTTCAGTTAATACGCAAAGTTTGAGTGAACCTATTTGATGAACGATAACCACACGTCAATTCACACGGGTTTGGTAGAGAAGAGGAAACATCCCGAAGTGACGTAAGCACACAGACATCACATGACACACTTCTTCCAACTTCATAAATTCACTTTCTAGTTAAACTTTCTTGTAAGGGAAACGACACGTTTGATAAAACTCTTACAATGAAGATAAATGCACTCTCCAGTGATTACTACTCACAAACTTATCGAAACTGCAGTATCTCTCCATTTTTTATGAAAGAACAGCAACATTTATAAATTTCGCATTTAATTCACCAACTCATCACAAGCACGCCATCACAGAATCACCACACACGAATCATCACGTATCAGCGAAAGGCGCACGGCCAACTAACTTCTCTCGAAGGGGCCGGGGGCTTCCGAGCGGGCGAACACGCGAGCGCGCGCCAGCGAACAACACGGCGCGTCACCTCGCACGCGCACGCGGCCCCGACACGCGCGCAGGTGGCACTGCGCGCCCCGACGCCGCGGCGCCGGCGGCGTCGCGACGCGGGGCGGCGGCTTATCGCTGAATCGCTATCTGGCGGCGCCGCGACGCCCCGCCCCGCCCCGTCCCGCACAGTGGGGTCTGGACGGTTCTCTGCACGGTCAAACCAGTGAACAGGTTGCCCCTGAACAGGTTGCCCCTGAACAGGTTGCCCCTGAACAGGTTGCCCCTGAACAGGTTGCCCCTGAACAGGTTGCCCCTGAACAGGTTGCCCCTGAACAGGTTGCCCCTGAACAGGTTGCCCCTGAACAGGTTGCCCCTGAACAGGTTACCCCTGAACAGGTTACCCCTGAACAGGTTACCCCTGAACAGGTTACCCCTGAAGAGGTTACCCCTGAACAGGTTACCCCTGAACAGGTTACCCCTGAACGGGTACCACAGAACAGGTACCACAGAACAGGTACCACAGAACAGGTTCAAATCCGATCGAAGCCGTGGATTTTTAAGGGCGAAAAAATGCTCCGTACGCCTTTCTTCGGAGGGGAAGTAAAGCCAGCTGTTCCATGTTAGTAGATTTACTGCATGTAAAAGATCATCAAGCCTCGGAGCTTAATTCAAATAGCCTATTTCGTCGCCCAACTAATACCTTCCTTCTGCCCTAGTAGGTGAAAGGAGCGTAACGAAATTTGTGGGGTCAGACGGAAGAGCAGGCCTCATGACCTGAGTCTCGCCACGTAAAATAAGGCATTCATTCATTCATTCAGATACTACACTGAAAGGAAAGCTACCGACAATCCGTGATATCATTCATTAAACCGCAACTTTTTCCTAAGCTTTAGACCCAAATGTAAACGTCTTTCTGCCAGGAAAAACATTCCAAGAATTAGGAAACCGTATCCCCATGATGTCATAACATTTTCCCCTTCCCATGGAACCCACTACACCGTCACGAAAGGAAGAAAAAGAAAAGAAAACATTTTAAGAGGACGCATCTCCTTCGAGTTAGGAGCAATTGCGCAAGGCAGTAATCTGTTCCCTATTCCATAATCTACACACTTCCCTTTTTCATCTTATATCTGTTTAATGTACAACAGTGTAGTCATTCACTAACCAGCATTAGTACATTTACAGGTGTGTTTCAACTGTTTCTCATAAACAGAAAAGAACAGTCGTCTATCTTATAATCGTAAAGAGGATGATAGACAATTATTAAATTTAAAGAAATGTAATTGCTTTATTTCTGATTCCGCAAGTACATTTTTTCTCTAGACCACTTTTGCCTTCATAGAGGCGATGACGACCGTCTCAGCCGTCCCCGTGATATCACCGACTGGATACGCCCTGGGCTGGGCACCTGCCACCATTCAAACAGCGGCGATGCGGCTCTGCGTACTTCGTGAAACGAAGGGAATCCACGGGCTCATTACAGCGCATCCAAGAACAGGTCAATTGCAATGACAGACGGACATGACATACACGAAGCCATGAAATGGCTATCATGCCACAAACGCATGACGAATGCCTTGTGGGGGATTCGATCCCACATCCTCCGAATAACCGTAACATCCTCTACCAACTACGCTCCATAAGTCACTTTACGTTTTCAGTTATGTTTTCCTTATAGCCTCTTCCGTTTCGCATGGAAGATTTAATAGATATATACCCCTATCCGTTTCAAGAATATTTCTGAATAACCACCAACATAAAACTGTTGTGATCAATACTGATAATACCTGGAATGCAGCAATAGTCGTCAAATTGTGCGCATAGAAGGAGAGAGTAGGTACCACTGGTCCGAAACGATGGGCGCTCTCCCAAACTCGCGCTGTGATAAGCGCTTCCCTCCCTCGTTCCCTTCCCCTCCTGAGCTCCCACCGCGTTCGCCCTAAAAAGCGACGGCTCTTATACTTGGGTTTTCATAACGTGGGGCGTGAGGAGCTTGT
>BLKR01004093.1:0-102500 GCA_011170035.1 Teleogryllus occipitalis | reverse complement strand
GTGTGCGACAGACAATGAGAGATCGTCACATCGAAGATGATGATTGGCAAGATAGAAGAAGATGGAAACTTGGGTGCGAGAGACGCCGCATGGTGTAGTTCCACTCGCAGAAGAAATTGCAGTATCCTACCGGCGGAGTTTCGTACGTCAATTACTTAACAAAATTAGTTTAATTCCTATTAAATTTTGCAACATTGTAAGAATGTATTCCACCTGTTGAAATAGGTTATGCACTACCGGTTCCTTCGGAAGAAACTAAAAGAACCCGCGAAACTTTGTGGCGTGGCAACGGAAAAGCGAATTCAGCGGATAAAATTAAATTGGCCAAAAATCATCAACAAAATGCTTTTAGATGTTTTATTTACATTAGAATGGCTAAACATACGTTACATAGTACTAGGTCAACAGTAAGTTTATGTACTTACAAGTTTCTTTTCTTAGTGTTTAACAAAAAATCGGTTGACGTTTTTGTTTTTCGTGTGGAATCCTATTTATTTGTGACAAGTTTCTTCAACAAAATATAATTATTATTAACACTATAGTAAGAAATAAGAAAAACAGGAGGCGCACTTAGAGAAGAGTATATTACCGAGTAAGGATTTTTATTTTTATACGTAGTATCTAAGTATTCTGTCATTCGATATATGTTACTAAGAAGAAAATGTGGTTTCCTGACACATTCTTATGTTGTTTAAAATATCCATTAAATTAAAGTCGATGGTCCACTCATACAATCTCTTACAAAATTGATAAGATGTCCAGGTACTGTATCACTCAGGAAGTCATTATGGTTGTCTTGTAGGAGACACAGGTTGTGAAATGCGACCTGGAGGAAACCAAGAGGTTAAGTTGCTCTCGTATGTTGTGCTTATCTGCCAAGAGTTATCACCAGTGTCTTCCCGTGCTGGACACCCGTATTTCTCTCCTGAATACATGTAAGTGGGCAACACATATTCCGTAACCTTAGATAATCGTATATCACACATAATTCTACACACATTTCACGGGTTTATTATTTACGGAGTATAATCTGATGTCATCATAGTTTCTCCTATTGTAGTTTTGTATAAAAACAAGTAGCTGATAGGCAAGGCCATTTAGTGTGCGATGCTCTGTAAACGCGAGAAGAATAAATCCATAAACTTCCAAAAAAAGACTGCACAATACCGAGGGAAGAGACCAACGAGAGAAAATGTGTGTGAAAAATCACTTTGAAACTCTTTCGAAATCGTCCCTGAAACTCACTTACCCAGACTCCAAAGAGCGCAGCATGTTTGATTACGATATTGAGTTTCCGGCGGTTGGACTTTCCCACAGAAGACGGCAGCGCGCTCTCAATGAGAGGTGATACGGTGATAATGAACCTAACGAGTTGGAGAAATACCGCGTGCAGACGGGGATCTAGGCTTCGGCGGTCGCCGACTGCAGCAAACTTCCCAGCGCCTTCTCTCGCAGCGAGGGAAATGTCTCTTGGCGCTGGCAACACGAAACGAGGCTCAACTGCGCGGACAACAATATTTTTTTCTGTCTTGCTTTCTTAACTACGCATTCTTTCTCTCATTCGGATTCCGCATTCTTCGTGGGAATCGATTCACCTTTCGAAGAACCGTAGGATGTTCCTTTGTGTGAATAGTCAAGATAACTTTTCCGTAACAGAATTAAACTCGTCTCGGCTTTCCCATGCCAATTTGAGTATTTATTTTCAGCGATATTAATCCAAATCGCTAAAAATCAATAAAATTTCTCCGGACATTATGTTTTAAAATCAAATCGACTTGAATAATGAAAAATGTACCATCAAAAATTGTTGACAATGTAAAAAGAAGCCAGAAATCCCCTCTAGACCAACTAAGCTAAAGAAAAAATGACGATTTTGTACGATTTACAGGTCATTATCTACACAAACTCCGTGGGAGTGCTACTGCAGGATATGAATTACATCTAAAACAGATTTAACATACGATCACGCGCCCACATAAAACCCACAGAGCACATGCGACCTTCAACACAAGTTACCATCTTGCGAAACTCCAAATCGACACGTTCCGTGCACTTGGAACCCCATTTGCATGTCGGAATACAAGTTACATTTCCTATGCCGTAATCTCTCAAATGAAACCTTTTTGGAAGCTCTATTTCATAAGGAGGTCCACTCACTCCTTGGCCTGGGTTGCCATAAACTTTCGAAGTTGTGCATTAGTACGAGACAATTTTCCGTCGTATAACAAAATATTTTCGTCCTTGGGGAAATGGGATAAGGCACTGAGCGCAGCCACGAATTTGCCAAAAATATAACTTCGTAAGCATCAGAAGTGTTATTGTGACAAAGCCCAGCTGAAATCGAAATTCACACACGCTGGTTCCATTTATCAACACTAGCATAAGAAGCCATCGCTTATACCGACAGAATAATCCATTTCCTAAATGCCGCCTAAACAAACTGTGTCGATCGCCGCGTTTCACAGTTTGACCTGCGAGAGCTCTCCGTCCACTCAGAGATCGGAATGTGCTCTCTTTGGAAGTGGTGTAGACCACGACGGTCCATTTTAGAAAAGGCGCCGACTGGGGTAGTTAAATGTAGCAGAATGTCAATTTTACGCCTTTTCTTCGTAGTAACTATTTACTTATCAATAATATAATTTCCTGCGTCTCCGCGATTGTATCGTAAAATTTGAGTAACAGAAGCACGATAGAAGCTTTTTTTTCTTTTTTTTTTTCTTTCTTTTCTGAGGGAACATATTCCTAAGATATGCTGCCCACAATGATTTTTCGAACATAAACGCAATGTTAAGTTAAACTAAATCCACTGGAAAGGCAGTGGACCGAATCTTCGATCCACAAATTGTCGAATTCCGAGAACGCGATGTGTCTAAACGAGTCACATACCAAAGGAACTAAATTCTATTCCTTCATGGGACATGACAACAAATGCAATTGGCTCAAAATCTCAACTGGTTGTCCCTTCAGGGTCTTCTTAAAATTGCTTCGCGACCTCCTAGAGAACCGGGGATCACAGTAAGGATATTTCACAATAAGGATACCTTGAAAGTGAGAAAACATCGTAAATTTAGTATTAAAGAAATTACATTGTATCCTACTACCACTTACATGAATTATTAACAAAATAATTTGATTTCGTCCCGTTATTTTTGATGGGCTATCCTTCGTTTTCAAAAATATGTAAAAGAGTTCTCAACTATCAAGAAATATAAGGAAGTGCCATCCTCTGGTTTTGCTAAGGATCATAATAAAGTTTGATGAATACATTTTATTCTCTCAGGAAAAATCTAGCACGTCTGGAGACAACTATCCACGTATCACTTGTTTTCTGAAGAAGATAAGACAAAAAAAATACTTAAGATTTTTTCGAATATAAGTACAGTATTTTCCACATTTTTATTTACTCTCAGAACCTGATTTTGTGTCGTAATTTTGCCCTTTAAATCTAACACAAAATAGTTTAACTGACCATTTTTTAGGGTATTAGATTAAAGTGATTGAACTTGTGAAATGGATAAATTATCTCTCAAATCCTTTGTTTTTTGGGGACGATGTCTGCAAAGAGATATCGATGAAGACTCGAATAATATTACACAACATGTAGCACAATTTCTCTAATATTTTTGAAGTGATAAGTTAACAACATATTACTTTCATATTCGAAAATAAATGTTCACATAAGGGTTTCATTTAGATCCAATTTGTAGCAACGAAGTTCAGGTTTTCATACATACAATTTGAAATTCTGCCAGTCTCCAGCAGATAGCAAGTGCTCAAATGAAACATCTTTGAGTATTTACAGCTGGTAAACTGAACAAGATATCCTCTCATGTCATAATACTCTGCTTCACGAAGTTGTAAGGACAGACGTAGCTTTAAAACGTTACATACCATCGACCTACCAGCACTAAAACAAATATCCTTTCATTTGATGGTAACTTGAAGCACATTCCAGACAAACTCTACCATTGGAGAAATGACGTTCTTACAATAAAATTCTAAAAGAATACCACACTCATCATGACCGTGAGAAAACGGAAAAATAAACATACGTCTAATTCAACACAATTGTATGGGGGCTCGGGTCACGTACTCAAAGGAGAAGATTCATTAACTTGATTATGAACATTAACTCCCGCGGTGGCGGAGGCGGAACTGAAAGTCACTCGCCCCTCTTCCACTTGCAGCTCACCCCCCCCCTGTCCGCAGGACGAGGTGGTAGTGGCGTGTACTGCTTTCATGCCCTGGGCTACCGCTGACCTTCGAAATTAACATTGATTACACAGCTAAATGTAATCTTTGATTATATAGTTTGTTTAGTTTGTACTATTGCTATTATATACCCACCCATATATATATATATATATATATATATATATATATATATAAATAATTCATTTTTACAATTTCTCGTTATACGAACAACGATTAAAAGGCATCTCTAATAAACGCCGTTCAATACACTCATTGTCAACAGACGAATTTCCCGAAGTTTGCTGTGATATGTTTTCAAAATACCTTACCAAATATCTGACAATAACCAACTTTGACACTATCACATACTTAATATGTTGCTATTTTAACACTTAGAACACGCTAAAGTCTATTATATATTTGTACACTCACCACCAATCATGTGTGTCGTGCACAAAAGCGCACATCTAATTTACTCTGTCCGTTTACTCCCAACTACTTTCGAACCTCCGAACTGCTCCGAGCGTGTCAAGAAACCGCTCGGAAAATCGGCAACCTGTGCCTTTGGCTGGCCCTTTCTTACCAGCAGGAGGGGGAGTGAGTCATGCAACGAACGCACGCTGTGTGAATGCCGCTGAGTGCCAGCGGTTTCTTCGGCGTTGCCAGCCTCGGAAGAGGACTGATGCGCCGACTAGCGAGCGATTTAATACACATTTCAACAGAACAGATTATATGGAATTTTGAAAAATGTATGTCACTGAAAAAGTGGTCTATAATTATTTTTAATATATCTTGTCAGATCGTTATTCTCGTAATTTTCTCGGGCTACTGCCGGTAGCCTCGGTAGCCCACACTTTTAAAGGCCACTGCGAGGTGGTCCCCGAACCGCAGAAGTTATATTGAGGCATATGACAGAAGCCTGCAGAGAGAGGCATGGAGGGAACCAGGAGCACGAAATATTGAAAGGTGTGCCAATAATAACAGTGGTTATTGTTCTTGTGATAGAGACAGTCGTGGTTATGGTGGTGATAATGGTTGTGGTGGGGATGATAATGGTTATGCTGGTGTTGGTAATAGTGGTGACGGTAAACCTAGCGATGGTGGAAGTATTGGTGGGGGAAATGGTGCTGATGCAGTTGACAGGAGATTTTAAGGAAGAATTCCAATACTGCAGTGTTAGGATCGAATTTGCAACAGTTCATCTCTATTATATATTGAGTTCGAATAATTATTTCGATCAATAGCAATGCATATAAAACGTACCAATTTTAATAGAAAGAAATACAACACACTAAATACCAAGTTCAGAATTTTGTTTTAATTTAAACTTTAATTAATACACTATTTCTTAAAAATATGTACGTATTCATTAAACAAAGCGGCATTACATGAAGCACGGAGCACTCTTTTCCTTTAATCATTCGAATTCATCACTCAAAGGTAATTAATTTTAACTCGCGAATGTTTTAAACCAGACGACGTTGATAAAGCATGAAAATAATTTTCAATACAAGCTAAGTAATTTAGAAAGACATTTTAAATACTAATGAATTGAAGTGCTGTACGACGTACGCATCAAATGTAATGAAAGTAGAATAAAATTAATTAAATTTACCTCCAGTAAGCCATAGCTTTTTACGGAGCTTTCACTGAAGTCGGTATAAAGTCAAAACAAAGACGGCAATAATGATTATTCCTTTCATCCGAAACCATGCCTTTACTGATTGTGAGAGATTTTCCACATACGTAATTAAATTTAAATATTTCCCGGACTCGCGTATGTGCATATACCTCAGCGAAACTTTTAAGACTTCTGGAGAGTAATGTCTTCACAGAAGCCCTAACGAAACACTTTACGGAAGAGCCAGAACAGCTGTCGCGGCGGAGGGATACTTCTCTGAATTACATGTGATGTTCCGTTGTTATACGAACGGTCACTTTGGCTCATCCATAGGAAAATCCTTGTATATACGACGCGGTGTACCGGAGAATTCGCCACCGGGGATGAAAACGTATGAAAAGTGTAGCGCGGCTGGAGGCGAGTGCGTCTGTCGTCCGCGAGGCCTGATGGCGTAAGCGTCGCGTTGCAGGCGGTGTGGGCGTGTGGGCGGGAGAAAGCGTGCAGGGCGGGCGTGGGTGACGACGGCGGCGGCTTCTGTACACAGAATATTAAAAGCTGCGTCACTCCCACCGCTCGCCGCCCACCCGCGTCTGTCTTTGCCGCCGCTGCCGCCGACTCGCGCGGCCTCGCGCCGCCCAGCGCCATTGTGATGGCGAATTCCTTCCTCTACATTCCCGCCTCGACATTCCAGACACCCGCCCTCGCAGATGCCTCCGCTGCCCCCAACCCTTCTTTTTCCTCCTCGGCCGACTCGCCCTGCCCTCGCCGCACCGTCTCGCATCACCCGGCCCTGCTCTGCCCCGTGCCTCGTCACACACAGACGCTCCAGATATTTCGCGGCGATCCCCTTCGTCCACGTTGGAAAACATCACTCCAACATTGATGCAGGAAGGTGTTAACTTAATTTTTAGTTATGTCGTCAAAAGGACTTTTTTTGTGAGTTTCCTAATCGTTGCTTGGTACTTTTGATGAAAATCACAATATTTGTCATATAAAAATAAAATAACTTCCGGTAATATAAAAGAGTTCCATGCAAGTTTACTAAATCTCAAATATCTCCTTTGGCCATTTTCTGAGCGAACACGTTGTTGCACTAAGCCCCTCATTTCCAATTATTAAATACAAATCTATTACTTTCCATCATCATTCTTTCTCGTGGGGAATGTTTATGAGGGTCAGAAGCAACCGTCCCATATTGTCACCAGTTACATCATCACATTTGTTTCCGTATTCCCCAATTCGAATTCGTCCTGCTGCATTTGTTCATCTTCACGGTAATATTCCTTTTCTTCATTTTCCTTATTCTGCCGCCCCCTCATTTCAGTTCTCTTCCAAATTCCTCTATCATTCACTTAAATTTCGTTCCTTGACATTGTTTTTCGTTATCAATATTCTCGTTCCCTTTTCTTCTTCTTCTTCGTTACTCTTTTCCGTTCCTCACATCGTAGTACTCTTTTAAATTTACTGTCCTTCATCCACATTTCCTTCCCTGTCACTGTTTCATCGATCGTTATCAATATTCTCTTCTCCTATTCTTCTTCTTCTTTGTTATCTTCTTCCGCCCCTTCACTTCTTCATGGTTCTCTTCTAAATCTTTCTGCCCTTCATTTACATTTCCGCCCCTGGCATTGTTTCATCGTTATCAATGTTCTCGTTTCCTAATCTTGTTCTTCTTTGTTACCTCAGTCTTCTCTTCCTCGTCGGCCACGCCTACGCTTCTCTCTTCAGAAAATGAGGGCGACACAATGCGTTTCCCAAGAGACAACACAGCACAAGGAATTCTTTCTCAGCTCGCCCGGCGGCTTCCGTACCTTGAAACTTAATTTCCACAATCTTTGTAACCAGTCACGAAATCCACTTTACGCACAAAAATAGTCCGCCGGCCCCGAAAACTGCAAGTAACCGTTCGAAACACACTCCAGCGAAGAGGTAGGCTCCACCGCGGGCGCGGCGGATTTTCAATAAAAGACTGCGAGTGAAGAGACGGAGGCTTAAATAACCTACCGGGCGAAAGCTTCGGGAACGGCCCTGACTCGGTCGGGCGTCTGTCATTAACGCGAGGAGGTTGAACGCTCCCAACTCGGCGTCGCCGCCCAGTTTCTGCCGCATCACCCGGAACATGACGGAGAATGACTCGCCACCCCGGAGGACCTCCGGCGTGATGGAGTAACGGAGCTCAGAAGCCGGCTGGGATTCGAATCGAGGACTGCTGGAGCGGTCGACGTTTTTTCCCTCGCCTCCAAGCCGCAGATTAATTTCGCGAAGCTCTTTTCGCAGAATTGGACGTCTTCTTTGCGGTTTGGAGAAGCTTCTAGAGGCGGAACCGTAGATCTCTGAAGTCGGGTTCCCCTTTTGGGGTACCGCTATCTTTCTATAAATCGCGTAACATGTAAAACAGACCCTGCCAACGGCGTGTATCATGTCTTGTTCTAAATCAGATACCCGACTTGCAAAAATTGGAAATAAAATTATTTTAAACTCATTTTAGAACAAACAGATTAAGATTTACGAGACCGCTTCTCACGCGAGGTACTCCACAAGGCTCCTCTTATTTTCTTTTCCAGCTCGCATACCAACAACACCTGAGAAATCAGGCCTCCGCAGAATGCAGATCCGCCCAAAAGGACGGACGCTAAGATAACGAGTTTATTACGCTTCATAAATATGTAGGAAACTATACCGACTCTACAATCAACATTACGAAGTGCGAAAATTTCACCTTGAAACGCGGTACGGGAGGGAACAACAAAACCCGCATGCATAAAACACATGCCAATTACATTGTAATCACGAGCCATAAATAAGGGTAATTACTTCGGCGTCTTTTGATACGAAAAGCAGTAACCCGCGGAGCACCGCGCCCAGCATAAATTTCGAGAAAAAGGACAGAGAGGAAAAAGATAAGTAAAAAGAGGTCGTTTGTTTCCCAATGAGACAGAAGAATTCGCCAATGGCTTCCGGAATAGCTGAATTTAACAACGATCACCATCACATAAGACACATCGACGTAAACGAGGTAGAGGCGTGAGTGATACCAACATTTACAATAATGGAAGGTACTATCATGATTTTTTTCAGTAGCGTGAATAAAAGAAAAAAGTCTTTGCAAATTGACACCTAATTAACATATCTCCAGATTCTCGCTACGTGACGTTTGAAGGAGAAACCACAGGCAGAAAATGTTCCAATTTTGGAGGTATTACTATTGCTATTTAAATTATATAAATTTCTAACGAAAGTTAAAATAATACTTAAAATATAATAATACAGAAAATAAAATAATACAGAATGTTCTTTTTCACTTTTCAAGACAAAAACAATTAAGAATGGAATTCACCTATTATAATCAAATACAAAGAAAATGCATTTAAACACCTTCATCCAAATCATCATAAGAAGATAAGTTCCCCCCCCCCCCCCATTTCAGGAAAATAAATGCCCAAGTAACACATTCACCCCTCAAACAAAGCGGGAACTACTAAATTTTGGCCCAAACTGTACCCGTGAAGCCACGATGTTAATTGCTCTTTGTTGAATGAAAGGAGTTTAATGGCGCAGATCGTTAAGGACCAGTTGGTGCGGACATCTAATATGAATTCTTACGGGCGATAAAACTCGCAAAGAAGACGGAAGAGAGAGCACCTCTCTGCACGCGGTGGCAGCGCCCTGCGCCCCGGAATTCCTGCGGGCGACGCGGCCTTCGGGACAGCGGCATTAAACCGCTTATCGTGCCTTTCATATTTTCTTTGATGGTTTTAAATTCCTTTCTTATGAACTCTTTTACGGACCTCCCGTTTTACGATATTTCCATAAGTTTACGTTTCTTATCGTCAGCTTTCGAAAAGTCAGTTGGAGAAACGTAAAATCCAGCTTATTCTACGTCTAGACAGGAACACTCCAGCAGAAATGTCGCACGCATTTTAGATGAGGTACTGCATCATAAATATTTGACGAGTGCTACATAAACGCATCCATTTTCGTAGGGAAAACCGGCATCCGAACACTGTATTGGGGGATTTGAGGACGTCAAGGAGTCTGTGCATTCAATATGAAGAACGGAGATCAAGAAGATACTAAACTGGTTACCGTTTGGCGGGAAACAAATATAGCGAATCGTATGTACAGAGATGAGATACACAAGATGTTTCATTAAAATGTAAATTTTTAGGTGATAGGTTGTTATTTAAATACAAAATGTCGTTCATTACGAAGACAACATCGTGCCAACTAATGTTTGGTCAAATAAATTAAATCAACCACGACCAGTGATTAAATAAAGATACATGTGATTCCATTAAGATTAAGTGCCTGAGCTCACATAAATGCAAAAGCGTGCGCATAATTACATTATCAGTGAAGGTACAACCTTATTTGGAATGAGTTGTTTTTCTTCCAGTTAAGTGATTCAAGAACAAAACCCCAAGGTGTTTAATACTCATACCTGGTCAGTGATCAAGTGTGTTGTTAACAAAGATACATTTATATAAAAAAAAAGTCAAAATTACTATTTTTGTTTCAACTTCTTTATTATCTTATTTCGCCGCTTTCTCATAGTTTTTACCACTTTTAAAACTTCACCATTCTATTTATAATACAATAGTATGCCAATGTTAACTGGCTCGATCATAACCTTTGCACTATAGGCAGAACAATCGAAACCCAAACAACATGCTGAACGGTCCAAACAATCGTGAGAAAAAGATAACGGGAAAATCAGTCTGGGACACAACTAACTCTGCACACGTCATTCTCTCCGTTATTTATCGGTGAGACAATCACGAATCAACAATCATTGCGATCAAACAAGTGAGAGTTATGATCAAAGCTATTCACCTATTCGCAAATAGAAATCGTCATCACATGCACATATCCTGATGAAGAAAAAAAATCAAACTTCCATTTCATATTCTCAAAAAAAAAAAAAAAAAAACACACACCACATCAACCTGGCGAAATGAAAAATGTATCCCCGAAACTCTTGCTTATTATGCAAAGATGCCCAAAAAATGTCTGCGAGAGGGGTTGTATTTCAAGGCAATCTCAATAATGCATTTTAAAAATTAACGGTAGAAAATCCGGACGGGAAATGTTATTTAAACAATACAAATTCCTATGTTGAAAAAAAATCTGACAAGTTGTAATATCGAAAACGACAAACAAATCGCTCAGAACTGAACTAAATTGTCGCGACTCCATACACCCTTTTACAAGCCCCCGACCTTACGCAAGGAAAGGTATAACAAAAACCGAAACAATCGTACCCTTCGTAAGCTTTCATTGAATTTCGGAGTTCCACAAAACGCCGCACCCAAATAGCACAGCGCTTCCTCATCGCGGCGAAGTTGGCCGCTCGCCACGCACCACGCCCCCTGGAGCACGGGAGCCGGCGGCCGGCGACCAAAGCCCCCTGCGCGGCGGGCGAACATAAACGAGCACGAGCGCAAACAACGCCGCAAGAGGGCGGGGTCGACGCACGCGCCGGGCTGCGCCGCGGAGCTCAAAAGCGACACGCCGCCACGCCGTCCTGCCACGACCAAAATAGAGGATTTGAAGCACACTCCAACTTCCTGTCCCCGACCGGTCTCCTGCTCCGACCTGACGCCGCGTCGCCGTGGCTCAGACTTAAGTCCCTGGATATAGAGAGTAACGCAAACCGACCATTTAATATCGCGGCGGCGATGGTGTAACGGTCAGCGTACCGGTGTTATACCCAAGTTTGCGGGTTCGAACCCGATCGAAATCGATTTTCAAGGGCGAAAAAATTCTTCGTACGCCTTTCTTCGGAGGGGAAGTAAAGCAGGCTGTCCCATGTTAGTAGATTTACTGCATGTAAAAGATCCTCAAGCCTAAATGATGCCTGTTTCGTCGCCTAAGTAATACCTTCTTTCTCCCATGGTTGGTGAAAGGAGCGTAGCGGAATTTGCGTGGTCTGGCAGGCCTCATGGCCTGAGTCTCGCCACGAAAAATAAGGCACATTCAATTCAATTCATTCCTTCCTCTCGATAGCCCCAACAGGCAGAATTCAGGAGTTGAGGACACATGAAAATAATCGAAGGCTTTATGAGGAATTTCGAGTACATTATCATTGGTTTTGGGTAGACTGGCGGATCCTAACTTACCCACAATACCGCTTAGTTCAACTGAATATAAAATGGCGGCACCGGTGGCGCAAAGGAATGCGCTACTCTCTGTATCCAGGAACTCTAGCTCAAACTGGCAGTGTGCGGTTGCTGCTTGAGTTACGCAGGGCGATAAAATGTCACTTTCTGGGGACAAGGACTGCGTTTCCTAAAAAAACGCATGACTCACTCATGAAAAACTCATCACGATGCAATCATTTACCAAATCGACAAATTAAGTCATTGTACCTTCCATTTTCGTTCTAATCGTTGTTTGAATTTAATTTCCCAGTAAATGGTACGCCATGTCGATGTTCTTTCATTATGCCACAAAATAATTACAAAATTTCTTCTTAACTTGCCTTCGGCGCTAACATGAATGCCTTGGAAAAAACGTTGCAAGGATTTCGGCAATTGTGTCCAATAATATGACATTCTAACTGATTAATAGAACAGTATAATTTCCAACTCTTCAAATGCACAAGTTCGTGAGTTTTCTTGACTATTTCATTGTTTAATGCCTACCAAATTGCTTTGTACTACGCATGAGCCACGAGATGACACTAGAGGTATTCCAGCAACTGGCAAAAGCAATACTTTCTCAAATTCATTTTGACTGCCACCAACCCTCAGCAATGTTATTTCATTCCCTTCCACTTACAATGTGCGATTCAGATATTACGTTATAACCAGGGTAAGATGAACCATTGGCGTTGGTGTACTGATTTATCTTTATTACTTCGAATTACCTTCCTGGTCGACATTCTCCCGCTTTTAGTTAACATTTCACTTCGTCAGTTAACTTTGTTCCTGCGCACAAGTGTGTGTACGCGAGACTTCCGTGTGTCGCAAGTACGCAAAGAAATGGAACGTAAGGTGTTTCTGAGCTCTGACGCACGGGCGCTGTGTCACGAGCGGCGAGCACCTAGCTCGTAACGCGCTCTCAGCACTCGACAACCATGCAGCACATGCAGCATAATGAGCACGACGATTTGCACTGCAAGAAGCATTTAGGTAGTATTTCGTGCAGTTTGAAGGAGTGAAAGGAAAAGAAGTGTAATAATTGAAATCCACAACATTAATTTGCATCGAAATAATTTCAACGCTATTTAAAGCCCTCTTGAGGAATTCATATGATTCAAATCCTGATCACATATTTAAAAGATATTTTACTATTAATGATCGTTCTTAGTCATCATTCGTCTTCGGCAAAAACTTTTACTGTAGATATTATTAAATAGGCACACAAAATAGAGTTGTCGGATCCAAAGAATTGACACATGTTTTTCTATGTATGTCGACACGCTGTAATCCGAAGCCACCATCCTCCAGTTATTTATTTTTTTTTTATTTTTTAATCGCGAAGAAGACATGTGCATACGAGATTTTGGTGTTTTGAAGCTTACACTCTGCAAAAGCCAAAAGTTATCAGCCCCAAAGATTTGACACATGTTTCTCTATGTAAGTCGCTCTGTATCCGAAACCGAAGCCAGAATTGCGCCAAGACCATTCAGTTTGTTTTTTTATATCGCGAGAAAACACCGTGAAAGTAACAATTTACGTGGTTTTTCACAATTCAAAAATGGAGGGTTGTTGCGCAATTCTGGCTTCAAATTTAGCGCGTTTACAAACATAGAGAAACATGTGTCAAGTCTTGCGATTTGACAACCTCCCTCGAAATAAAAAATAAAAAAAAGTCACGGTGGTTTTTCTCGAATTAAAAAAAAAATCAGGAGGGCGGCGCAATTCTGGTTTCAGATTTCGATTCAGCGCGTCAAAATACATACAGAAACACTTGCCAAGTCTTCGGGTCTGCCAACCTTTTTTTATTTTTATTTTGTGTGCCTGTCATATTATGTGATGTTAATTACTAGTAAAACGGCACAATGATTTTAATGCAGTCCGCCGACACTCACAGATATTCCGAAATGAGCTCTGAAAGTGTAGAAACGAGATAGTAGTCGAGTAGATAAGTATTCCGACATTAATGAAAGTAACACAGGAATTTATGCAGCTGAAACCTACAAGCGCAGTATCTCTTCCCTTCATAACGTCCCCTCCCGTGTCAACTGCCGGGGAGGGGAGGGGGAGGGGGGAGGGCGATGCATAGCTCTTTGCCGCATCACCCACGCCGCCTTTTGTGGGGATCGCGGATGTTCCGCGTCAATTAACAGCGCGCCATTGTACCGCTCCCCAAGCGCCCGCGCTGCCCGGAAGGCGGCTGCGGCATTACAACGCTATCGCCCCCCCCCCACGCTGCCCCCTCGCCGCCACCCACGCCGCCACCCACTCCACCCCCACGCCGCCACCCACGCCGCCCCCACGCCGACACCCCCCCACGCCGCCACTTACTCCACCCCCACGCCGACACCCTCGCCGCCCCCACGCCGACACCAACTTCACCCCCCCCCCACGCCGCCCCCCACTTCACCCCCACTCCCCACTCCGACCCACGCCGCCCCACGCCGCCACCCACTCCGACCCCATGCCGCCCCCACTCCACCCCCCACGCCCCCAAGCCGCCCCCCTCCCCGCCCCCCACGCCGCCACTCTCCCCGCCACCCCACAACGTCGCCACTCCCACCTGGGACTGCCTCCAGCGCTCGCAGGCGGCTTCGGTGACATTTACATTATGCAATGAGATGACGTTAGGAACACGGATAGTGCACATTTGGTACATGTGTTTCGGTTGTGTGATGATTGGGAATAAGGAAATACACACACACACACACACACACATTTTCCCCATTTCAGAAGCAGCGCCATCTTACCGCATGAACACGGCAGTTGTGTATTGCAGACTTTTGTTTATATTCAACGTAAAAACTTGTTATCATTATTACAATCGCCATATGGACGTTCGTTACGTAGAAAGAAGAATTTACAAAAGAACCAGATGAATGATGAATGCAGGAGAGATCAGTTTCAAACATCGTTCACATGGAAGTGTATGAAAGGACGATGTAAAATATTGTGCAATTGTGAATTAAAAAAAAAAAGTGTATTATTTCAGAAAGTTACGTACATTTTCTCCATTATTCTACGATCCCTCTGAAGTACAAGAAAAGCGTATGAACATCCATGCCAGCTGTCGGAAATTTGGACTTGCTGAGCTACAACGAGTTTGAGTTATCAATAACCGATAGCTCCGCAGTATTCATCGCAGCCATTCGTTTTAATCCGCTGTTCATGGGTAGGCGAACGCGCCGGTTCTGATACCGCCTCCTAGCCGAAGCATCAACGAATGGCACTTCCTGAAATTAATAGAGTAATTCAATTTCGGGGGAGCGGAGTGGAGCGGAGCGGATCGCCGCATGGCGGAACGCGACGCTGGGGAACGCCCCTCGGCGCGGGGACACGCACGCTACACCGCGGTGCGTGCGGGCGAGCGTGAACCCGCGCGGCGCGGCGCGGCGGGCGCCAGGTGGCGAGGGATGGCAAAAACACACCGCTGTTTTTAAAACATCGATATACTAACATCGATAACACCGGGAGCGGTAGCTCAGTGCACCAACTGATGTCACTGCACCGCCTCTGATCGCGAGGTCCTAGGTTCCCACTCCCCACGGCGGCAGGATTTTCGACGCTAGCTTTTCTGCTAGGACGAATTCAGTCGCTGCCTGGAGGAGAATTCTAGTGGCCGGCTGCTCTGATCGGTAGTTTTACGTGGTTTCTCCGATCAACACCAGGCGAATGCCGGAGCAGTACCCTAACAAACGGGCCACGGACCGCGCGCGATCTTTCCTTCCTGTTCCTTGTCCTATCCTCTCCCCTTACAGACACACACTTACACTAACATGCACTACATTACCACTCATTCCGGGAGACCGGTCGGAAGCTTAGAGCTTGTCCGGACTGGGGCGGTGCCCCGCTGGTGGGAGAGTCCTGGTTAGGTTGAAACCCCACTAGCCGACGGTAGGTCGGCGCCGGATCTCGCCATCCAGCGGAGGAAGATCACCATCTCCCGGGAGAAAAACATGGACTACACTAACGGGACTATGACCAAAGCTGTTGACGCGCCCGGAAACCAAAAAAAATCAATCAATCCACACTAGCTTTTCAGCTAGGTCGAATTCAGGCGCTGTCTGGAGGAGAATTCTACGGGCCGGCTGCTCTGATCGGGTTGGGGGCGGTGGCTCAGTGCATCAACTGATGGCACTGCACCGCCTCTGACCGAGAGGTCCTAGGTTCGAGTCCTGACGACGGCAGGATTTTCGACAATAGCTTTTCAGATAGGTCGAATTTAGTCGTTGTCCGGAGGAACATTCTAGCGGCCGGTCAACAATCATTTTGTGTTTACTGCGTCTTTTCATACCGCTCTAGCTTGTCGTTTTCACCAACATTTACTTTCCTTTAACTTCGTCGTCCTTGAGAAAAATATTTCATGAATGTATAATGTAACCCGATAAAAACAAATTATGCGTATTTACTTACTTATCAGAAAGAGTAAAGAAGTGTTTTGAAAGGCCGGGAGTAGTGGTATTTTTCTCGAACGTTACCTGAAACAAAGAAAACACTATTGTAAATTCCAAGCAAAGAGCAATGTTAGCAGCGCCATGTAAGCGAGTACAACTTACTACACCTTCAAAATTCTACAACATTCCGAGAAAGAAAAGGCGTAATCACGTTTTGACTTTGTGGCGACATTAACTTAACAAGAAATATGTAATTAAAAAAAAAAATCATACAAATTATACGTCTTATTGGTTTCTTCGTTCCTTTTTTCTATTTCCTTTGTAACGGAAACAGAAATGTTGGTAATAGGTGTCAAACTGCAGCAAAGGACCACAAAGTCCAGGAAGATTTCACAATGTTCGTTGTCATGCTGATATCAGAAGGGTAGACAAAAGTAAAAGTATGAAGAGAAACGTGCAATATCGGTAAAAATCTATACTTGTCGTACGGGGGAGAAGTGTTATTTGTGCACGGATTCACGAGCTTTAGAATACATGATATGAGTCTTTCACTAAAAACAGCTGAATGATTAATAAAAGTACCGACAAACTACAACACCACTCACAAGCTACAGTCAAAATACGAATATTCGGTGTACAGAACATATCAAATGTGAACGAAATATGAAAGATAGCCTCGATCTCAAAAACGACACTGCCCATGACAAATACCGCTAGGCCCATTGTTAGCTGGGTGGGTCGGGCCGTAGCCAGCCGCGTTGCTCTCCAAATAGTCTCTCGCCACAGAATCTCGCCTCCGATAATTTACCGCCATCACCATTCAGTCGGGCGCGGCGACGCGGCGCCAGCTGCCTCGTCGAATGCGAAAGACGGCTCCACACATTCGGCATTCGCCGAGCAGGGAGCTAGCGCTCGCCCTATCCCGAACAGCTGATATGTTCGGCGAATGTTCGCTTCCTTTGATGTGTCCAAAAGATCGACACGCGGTGGGTAGGGCGAGCACCGAATGTTCGTTACTCGCCAAATAGCAAGCAACTAATCCACACTACTCGGGATTCGGCGAGCGGTTGCTCGGTGTTCGCCGAATGACGAATGTGTGGAGCCGCCTGAATACTCTTTCGGAGCGCGACGACTCGCAGGCTGCGATTCCAGGGCCGACG
Organism: Teleogryllus occipitalis; assembly: GCA_011170035.1. NCBI lineage: Eukaryota > Metazoa > Arthropoda > Insecta > Orthoptera > Gryllidae > Teleogryllus > Teleogryllus occipitalis. The sequence goes on along the minus strand of BLKR01004093.1, from coordinate 84,991 downwards.
CTACGTCACCCCAAATTACTAAGGAATTTGGTTGGTTAGTGATTTCGGGCGCGTCAACAGCTTAGGTCATTAGTCCCGTAAGTGTAGTGCATGTTTTCCCCTCGGGAGATGGCAGTGATCTTCCCTCGCTTAATGACAAGATCCAGCGCCGACCTACCGTCGACTAGCGGGGTTTTCCCGAACCAGGACTCTCCCACCAGCGGGACAGCGCCCCAGCCCGGACAAGCTCTAAGCACACGACCGGTCTCCCGGAATATGTGGTAGTGTAATGCATGTTAGTGTAACTGTGTGTAAGGGGTGAGAATAGGATAAGGAAGAGGAAAGAAAGATCGCGCGCGATCCATGGCCCGTTTGCTAGGGTACTGCTCCGGCATTCGCCTGGTGTTGATTGGAGAAACCACGGAAAACTATCGATCAGAGCAGCCGGTCGCTAGAATTCTCCTCCAGACCGACTGAATTCGACCTAGCTCAAAAGCTGTGGTGTCGAAAATCCTTCCGCCGTCAGTACTCGAACCTAGGACCTCCCGATCAGAGATGCTGCAGTGACATCAGTTGATGAACTGAGCTACCGCTCCCGGTCAAATGACTAGTGGAAGTAGCGCACGATGCAGCTGTACTTATCGTTTTCCCTCGCTGCCGCGGAAAAGTCTGTGCAGCGCTGACAGGTCGTTTCAAACAACCTTCACAAAAGTCTATCACGCACTTTTCCACACGTCACAACACCTGAAGGAGAGTGTAATGAACCGCCCACTTCCAGCACGCACTCATCAGCCACGGACACGCAACTGCAAGTTCGTACAGAAAAATGTACTTTCTAGTTTAGATTATCTTTATTTCTTTCTCCACTGCTTTGTACCCTCGAAGTATCAACGAGAGCTATATAAAACTATCACACTCGTGTAGTTTACGTCAAAATTAATAAATGATTATCCTGGAGACGACAAAACATTAAAACCATTTCGTTCAATGACTGATCCATTTGCTGAATACTGACCCTAAAATTAAACCCATAAATACATTATACAATTAATTGCCACAAACTTTGTATTAATCAATTTTTGATGTAATTTGTGCCTACACTTGTTTTATTCACAGAGCTGGACGGTCCTCCTGTAAAATTTCTACATAATGTAAATTGCATCTAAAAGTGTCGTTTACTAGTATTTAATGTCGCAGAGGACGGCATGTGAATTTTGACCACGAGAATGAAAAACACCTCAAGAGTGTGTTTTGATAGTGGCCAAGAGGGGACAAATGATCCTAACATTTTGTTTAAATTGTATTCTTAATTAAAAGTGTTAGAGAGAACTGAGTTCATTTCATTGCAACTAGCACAATTAGATTTGAATAATAAAAATTTGTAGCAGAAATCACGTTATCGTACTTCTGCTATGAATACGTTAAAGTCATGAAAAACAGGTTTATATTCAACATTTAATAAGTTGATAGGTATCATTATAATTCACACAATTACCTACAATGATTATTTGGATTTTAGTTACCACAAAAAAAATTAAGTATTAAGTAATAATCATACATCTCCGAGTCAAAGCTCCACAGTCCACGTAACGCAAATTCCCTTTAATATACATCAAACATTTATTTAACTAAAATAATACACAAAATGGAACATTTCTATTTTTAAAAAATGTATGATAACATCATTTACAAAAATAATCAGTAAAGAGATATCAGTTTTAAAAGCAATATTTTACTGTTCAATTGGTATAACGTGAAATACTCTACGGAAACCCATATTTTTTTCAGTTCGTGTTTCACGTGTCTAAACATAGTCATGAAAGTAGCCGACTCCTTTACAGAAAAGGGGCCAACGGAGCAAAAAAGCGAACTGATACACACGATGGATGGGCACCACTGCGTGCTTGGAATGTACAGAAAGGTCTCCCCCAAAAAAGAGAGAAGAACCTTTGAAAAAAATCACGCCAATCCCTGTATCGCAAGCAAACAGGCGCACCCGTGTCGCGACAGTCATGATAACGTCGCCTGCAGCCTCCGCGGAGAAGCTGTTGGTGGGAGAACAGTGGGAGTAGGGGGCGGGGACGAAGAACGGGGAAGCGAGAGAGAGAGAGAGAGAAGGGAGGAGAACCTCTTGCAGCGAGCAGCCACAGAAAAGAGGTGGCCCCCGAAGCGAAAGCTTTTGTTTTTTCCTCTGCCACCGCGCCGTCACGACACAGCGCCCCCAGGAATTATACAGGAGCAGAGCCCTGTCAACGGCAGGGTAGTTGGTGGCGATGGCGGCCGCCGTGGCGACGTTGCCACGTCGTGAGGGAAATCGAGGTGCGAAGAAAGACAGCCGCGAGGTGAGGAAATGGAGAAAGATAGTGGTAAATGTCTTCCACACAATGGGATAAGTTTGGATCCTTTATGCAGGCGACAAGAGAACGTATCACAAGGGGAAAATGTGAACGTGGGATCTATATGAAGATAATGAAACTAACGTAACACTTGGAAAGAGACTAACTGCATGAAGATATCGTACTTGTCCAAGAGCATCATATATTGATGATAATGTTAATTAAAAAAAAAAATTAAAACGACTTCATGTCAGAATTTTATCTAGTATCCATATGGATAATTGTCCCATGCTGCCATAAAGGAACACACCATTTATTTGTTAAGAACATTTAACTTTTGGCCTGCTGTTTTTATCTCGCGCCTTGCGTCTCCGTCGCTCTCTCTGCCTCCATCCCTCTCCCCCTCTCCTCCGACCCGCGTCCTATCAACGCCTATCCCATCGCTTTGGCGCCCCCTCCCCTCCCCCTGGCGGCTACTCGAGTGCCTCTTTGGGGTTTGAACCATTGTCAGCAGGCAGATCGCAGGGAATCATGGCCCGGGACTTTACAGCATTCATGTTCCCATTCAGAAATTCAATGTATTTACATCACATTCGGTGATTTTATTGAAGGACTTCCGGCGAAAGAGTAAGGCACAACTTAGGAAGGAGATTCGCGTCGAGATCCCATTCAAACGTGTTTTTCAATTTGAAGTAATTTTTCACTTTCACCAGCAGTTTGACATAACTTTCTCTGAACGGAGTGTTCAAGAAACATAAAGAAAAAGAGAAGGACATGCATTCAAAAATACTAGAAACGGAAATATCGGGTTTCCTTATGAACTTCTTAAACTAAATTCTGCTAGGTCAATGACAAATGTTAAACAATCATCACGAAAGACTTTTTTTCCTCTAGGGCTTTTATCCGGCCAACAGCCGGTTACCCCTTACGTCCCGATGGGACGCATATTCGACCATACACTAGACCAACACATTTGCGGGCTCCTCTGATCTGGGGTCAGCAGAACGCGAGGCCCTCCACAACACACACACACAAAGTCAAGGGACAAACAGCCATGCCCAAGGCGGACTCGAACCCGCGACCCTTCGGACCGAAGCGCTGAGTCGGTACTCGCTCTTAGCCGCCTCGGATATCCAGGTCGGCATCAAAGACCTTACGACGAGAATCTGATAATCGAGCTAAGAAATGTACGAAATATTGTACTGAACTAAGCAAGAGACTTCTGGCGGAAGCGGGGTAGCGGAAGCGCGCGCGGGGTCCGGCGGTCAGTAGACGAGGTGCGTGTTGCACAGTAGCGCCCGCCGCTTGGAACCAGGTCACCGTCCCCCGCCGGCCGTCCCGTGCCGCCCCCGCACCGCCGCCGCCCCCGCTAGCGCTCGGCCCCCGCCCCGCACTCCCGAGCGCCCGTCCCCGCCGTCCCGCCCCCGCTCAGCCACCGTGCCGCCCTCGCCCCGCCCCCGCCACGCCACCGCCAGCACCCGGCCCCGCGCCGCCCCCGCCACGCCCCGGCCCGCCCTCGCGCCTCTCCCGCCACGCCCCCGCGCCGCAAACGCCACGTCCCGCCCCGCCCCGCCCCCCGCGCCGCTCCCGCCACGCGCCGTGTCCGCCCTCCGCGGCGCCACCGCCAGCGCTCAGCCTCCGTGCTGCCCTCGCCCCGTCCCCACCCCCGCCCGGCCCCCGCCACGCAAAGCCACGCCACCGCCAGCACCCGGCCCTGCGCCGCCCCGCCACGCCCCGCGACGCCCCGGCACAGGCTGCATGATTGCGCAGTGGAGCGCGCAGCACCGCCGGAGCTCACGAGCGCGTGGCACACCCCCGCCCTCCCCGTCCTCCCAACCCCGCCCGTCCCGCACGCGCGCGCGACGGTCGCCGATAATCGGCGTCGATCGACGATAAGCCAGTCCTCTGTGTGTAAGGGTGCCGCCCGACACAACGACCCACTGCTCGAGTCCACTGTTGGGCTCGAGTCCGACTTCAGATGTTCAATTTTCCCATAGCAACATTTCTACTATATTCATCTTTTGAGGCAATGACTACACCCTAGTTATACCCTAGTTACTGTTATTTATCTTTTGAGGCAATGACTACACCCTAGTTATACCCTAGTTACTGTTATTTATCTTTTGAGGCAATGACTACACCCTAGTTATACCCTAGTTACTGTTATTTATCTTTTGAGGCAATGACTACACCCTAGTTATACCCTAGTTACTGTTATTTATCTTTTGAGGCAATGACTACACCCTAGTTATACCCTAGTTACTGTTATTTATCTTTTGAGGCAATGACTACACCCTAGTTATACCCTAGTGACTGTTATTTATCTTTTGAGGCAATGACTTCACCCTAGTTATACCCTAGTTACTGTTATTTATCTTTTGAGGCAATGACTTCACCCTAGTTATACCCTAGTTACTGTTAGTCGCAAGAGGTTCAGCTAAGAGATGGGATCCCAATTTTATTTCCATCATAAAATACAGGTGAGATTTCCATTATCGTCACAGAATTTCACATGATCGTTGTTACTAAAAACATCCGAAGAACATGATTTAGAAACCTCCATCCTCTTTTTGCACTACATGACGTCCTACAATATCACACGGAAGAAATGCGATCGCTATTCCTGCATTGAAAATTAACCTGCGCCAATGATCTTGGAGACACTCGGAAAACACCACGCAGAGAAAACATCCAGCATGGTCATATAAGCTTATATATTTTTGTTTTTGTATGATCTAATTTACTTATAAAAACTACAAAATGGTCTTAAAATCAAGCCTGCACTCAAACCACTCGCCTTGAGGTAATTTAAACTACGGCCCATTCATGCAAACCGCAAAACTACCAACTCGATAATCATCTGTTGGGTTTAACGCAAGAAACTTGCTCATAACAAGCAGATTGAGACGCTAGACAAAACGACCTAGAGTACGGAAACGCAATATAAACTTACACTCCGTAATACAGTAGTTGGTGCTGATAATTATATGTTTTTAAGAGAGAAATAAGAAAAAAATAACGCCTTCTTGTTCCCAACTACTAATGTGATAATCGCATGTCTCGAAATCATGTGAACAGTTATTCGTGCTTCACTCCAAATGGAGGCCAGATAGCTATTAACACGAACGAAACTTTATAGAGCACAAGTTAGGTATGTTCTTTCTTATTCACAGTTCCCCGATCGTTAGAATCATTAATATGACCTTAACCTTCGTAAGTTTACTTCTACATTTCGCTGCAATGCTGTTCGACGGAACAAACTCGAAAAGACGAGTTAGGAAAAGAAACTCGCACAGACATCATTGCTCGTCATTAACGTCATCTAAGGCAATAAACGGTCCTAAAACATTTTTTTCTCTCTAACATATTGTAACTTCAAAACTACCCGAAAAGCGCATTCAAAACATGAACATCTCAACATAGGCGTACGGACAATGTAATTGACTTCACATATACCAAATCTTCAATTACAAACTTTTAACCTATGGGTACTGAATGTAATGGCATAATCAATTTGATCACATAACAGCTTATATTTGGCCAATCTTATTTTAAAATAAATGTAGACTATTTATGTGGCCTTGCCCAACATTGGGATCAAAGGCTTTATGTATTGTATTGTATTGTATTGTATGCGTTATGGAAAATGCAAATAAGCTTAATTTATGCTTTTCTCCAAACGAAAATTAATGAAAAGAGACAAAAACGCGTTTCCACGTTTAACGGAACAATCTTTATAACAAACCCCTTAATCTCCTTCATAGAGATCGCGAACTTTTCCATCAGACTCGCAAAACGTTTATTACTCTCCGATCGACTTTTCAACGAAAGGTACCCTCCGCAATCATAGACTCCTTATGTTATCCGGTTTAGCGGCGGCCAGTCCGCGCTCAAGCACGCGTGCGCGTGTGTGTTGCAATAGGCCACGCAGCAATAAATAACCCGATCCGGAACTCCGTTGCCGTGCATTCATCTTACTCCATGGAAGGAATCGTTTTAATTCGTCATGTAAACGGTAGAAAATACCAGTTGCCACACGGCGGAACACTTTATCATACGCCAATTTCGTAATGGGAGTTGCTTTTCCTCGAAAGAACCATTCGCGGCCCAACATGCCCGACTGGGCAACGAACTTGTTTGCCTAATCATCGGCCGGTTATTGACGGAGGTCCGACCCTGATCAGGGCCTCGCTCGCTCGACCTTACGGGCACCGCATTCGTGCAGGGGAAGAATTTCCTCCGAGCACGAGACTTGCAAATCGTAAAACACACGCCGCCTACAATTCGGCAATGTATGACGGTTTGCCGATAATACTGATTTTTGATCAGCACATCTTGTGTCGTTGACCTTCCCAGCAAATTGCATCCCAGAACAGGGATTATGTCTGAAAGCGTCTACAAAACAAGAGACCTGAAACTTCTCGCCTGAAAATAAAATAGGTTTCTTTTAATACAAAAATGCCAGGATCTAGTAGTGTGATTACTCTGAGGATACACTCTTTCATATTTCTCTCTTTCTTCATAAAATGAGAGATGGAGAAAACCATCCACAAAATCAAAGTTGTAATATTTCTTACATGTTCAAAGTTATTTCGGGAAAAGCAATTTCCCATCTTCAGTGGGTCTCTAACATAAAGAAGGAAAAAATGAGAGATTAACACAAAGAAAGGGAGCAAATAGACATTAAGCAAAAATACGAAATAAAATCGAAAAAATGAAATGAAATAAATACTACTACAATAAAATTAAAAATTGCTTGGACATGAAGTTATTTTTATTCATATCTTGCACTCAGAAACTGACAGCGCAAGTGTTGCTTGTTGTTTAATTCACTATGAAAACAAATGCTTTGAAGGTCTATGGGACCCTAGTCACTGCCATTACTATAATGTGGTCTAAACGACAAAAATGACACACTGCACATCTAAAAGTAATGTCTCAACCACGCATGGGATGTGTAATGAGACCTTTCCTGTCGTATATTTCACTGCAATACACGATTCATTTGCATTTGACAAATTCACATTTTCATTTTCAATGTAACATTTACATAAAACTTTTACAATTGGTATTCTTTAAAATTCTATACAATTCAATAATTCTTTCTGAGATCGCGTGTGATTCTAAGCAGAGAACAAGCACGCGCCAACATTCCTGAATTTAAATATTTAATTACGCGTGCCTATTAATTCTCAGAATATCGTAAATCATTTTCTTCACGAATGAATTACAATCGCACCCGACAATCTCAATAGACACAAAAAGAAATTACTTGACAGAGATCTCAGTCCCCAAAGTTTTTCCATTCGCTATTGCCATATAGGGGTTAAACCCATAATTAAAAATACCAACCACCCCACGTCATGTATAATACAAGCGATGTAAACATTTACGCAGCAAGCGGAAACCTATAATAAATATTCATCTATAGGAAGAGCGAAATTTATGGCCCTGGTTGGTGTCATTGATTAGATATCCAACACTGATACGAGCGGAATAAATTGATGATGTCATTCATTACGTCTCCTGGGAAATCGGGTGGCGCGGGCACTGGGCGGCGCTGGGTCAAACGGCGAAGGGTGGGGGCGACATCGGGGCGATCAGCAGGCGGTCGAGCGATCGCCCAAATGCGCTACAGACACACTTCAAGGCCGAGTCTTGTCCGTCAGACTCATTCCGGGCACATCAACCGCTAAGGTCATTAGTCACGGAAAGGTAGTGCATATTTCTTTTTATCGTAGGAGTGGCGATGATCTGAATGGCTAGCGACGATTCGCTGTCTGGCGAAATCCCTATGTCGGCTAGCGGGGATTTTCCCCAACCAGGTATCTCCCATCAGCGGGTCACCACCCCAGCCGGGATGGTACTCTACTCTACCAACTGGTCTCCCGACAAAAGGAGTGGTATAGTGCATGCGTGTGTGTGTGTGTGTAAGTAAGGGGTGATGATAGACTAGGAAGAGGAAGGAAACATCGCGCGCGGTCCGTGACCCGTTGGTTAGGGTACTACTCCGGCATTCGCCTGGTGTTGATCGGAGAAACCACGAAAAACTACCGATCAGACCAGCCGGTCGCTAGAATTCTCCTCCAGACAGAGACTGAATTCGACTTAGTTGAAAAGCTAGTGTCGAAAATCATGTCACCGCCGGGACTCGAACCCAAGAACTTCCAGGTCAGACACACTGCAGTGACATCATTTGATGCTCTGAGCCACATAAGCCGGTAAGGACGAAAGTCATTCCACATGGGTCCTTACGAACAAGTTTACTTCTTGAGAGTCCTTAGCCGCTACTCCGTCACTAAAGGACTACTTCTTAGGTCTCACAATATTTCTTTTTATGTATTTCTTTATCACAAGGTTAAAAAGTGACTTGTAATGGTGCAACATACAAAACTAATATTGAATTTCTCTACAATAAACTGTTTTGGTAGAACTAAGACTTTTTCTAGCTGGAAGAGAGGTAGTTAGAAAGCCCCCAATATGCGTTTCTGATTTCAGTTCAGATTATTTTCATGTCATCGAAATCCATTAGACTTTAAAAAGGGTTTCGATTCCTCAAATAGGTTCAGCAACACTTCACAACATTTTTTATTGTTTCATGATGAAAATTAAGGGTTTTTTCACAGTGACACTTCCTAAAAATATTCTATTCCATTCGTAATTTTTTTGTTTAATAAACAGCAAATGCAAGGCAAACAAAACTATAGACAAATAATGCACCACCTGCGTCATCTCGCGAGTAATAAACACTGTGCAAATTCTCAGAGGCGCCAGGAGTGTTGTCGCTGCTCTGTTTTCACAGAGGTGAATGCACGGTCACAAAAACCTACCACTTCTATTTTATTTCCACGAACATTCGGAATAGTTGATTAAAAATTAAAAACTATTCAAAACGGCAAATAGAGCAATGTATTGTGTAACAGTAAATAAAAAATAATTACCCTGTTCATCTAGCTACACAAAGGTTTCCTACATTCGACTGCATCCACTATCACTTTGTCGGTGGTGATGCCGGTGCGATAGCGAATTAGTCGTCACAGACTCGTCGCACGCAAAATCGGGCAACGAAATAAACCAAACCACGACTTGCAAAGCATTTCTGTGAGTGGAGAGACAACGCAAACAACAACGCCTACTGCGTCGCGCAGAATTGCTTAATAGCGAGTAGAATTAGTGAGGAAATGGCAGTAATGTAAACAGTATAGTAACTCACGTACGGCTACTATACATTGCCCTGAACTATGAATAAGACGAAAGCACTAATGTTAGAAACGAGAATTTGAGGAACTGACTAGTAGCCCTCGGCGGCAGGATTTTCGAGACTAGCTTTTCGGCTAGGTCGAATTCAGTCGCTGTCTGGAGGAGAATTCTAGCGGCCGGCTGCTCTGATCGGTATTTTTCTGTGGTTTCTCCGATCAACACCAGGCGAATGCCGGAGCAGTACCCTACCAAACGGCCCACGGACCGCGCGCGATCTTTCCTTCCTGTTCCTTGTCCTATCCTCTCCCTTTACACACACACACACACACACACACACTAACATGCACTACACTATCATATAATCCGGGAGACCGGCAGGGAGCTTAGAGCTTGTCCCGACTGGGGCGGTGCCCCGCTGGTAGGAGAGTCCTGGTTAGGGGGAAACCCCACTAGCCGACGGTAGGTCGGCGCCGGATCTCGCCATGAAAAGACAGAAAAACATGGACTATACGTACGGGACTAATGACCGAAGAAGTTGACGCACCCGAAAACCCGAAAAAATCAAACTAGTAGCCCTGAAATCAGAGATATCGTAATTTCACATAACAGTTTCGTAATAATCCTATCAAACCATCTCCAACTCTCCCAACTGCTGCCAATAAAACATTCATCCCAGAAAATAACATTATCGCGACCGATATGCGGCCACATTCCGATTTCTTCCAATATCTCTTTTCTTAATCGCTCACCGCTATTCTTCGATCCACAACAAAGTTCAGCATCGTTTTTTTTACTACGGTACTTTACGTAATGGCTCTGTTTACATTGGCCCGACATTACTGCAGATATTGTCTTCTTCGTCTTCAAAGGCACGAAGATCATGACGAAAACTTCGACGAAATTCGGCTGCAGAGAAATCTTCAAAACACGACGATTTATTAAATTCAATTCTCAGTACGGATCCTTAATCAAGTAAAAGAATTTCGAATTCCGAAGACGTGGACAGGCGGTCGACACGCCTCCACCCCTGGCACGAAGGCAGGGCGGAGTTTCAGTTGAGCAAACTTTCGCTGCAGAAATTCCAGCATTCTTTACGCGGCCAATCTATCGGTCGGGGGCGACCCGCTCCTCAGTCTCACAGGCGTCTCAGGGCATTCTCGTCCTCGAGTCTTCTTTGAGCTCTCCTTGCGCCGGCAACTATGACCCGCAGCGCCGGTAAACAACTTTCTCTTCGAACAAACTGGCGTTACGTTAACAAGCCACCGCCATTCGTATTGATCTGTGAACCGTTCGGATAAATCCCTGCAATCGCACGCTACCCCGAGTTGGCATTCGCAAAACAAACATTGTAATTAATTCAATTAAAATGATGTTTACATGAACTATACGTCGTTAATAACGCCCCCATACGTCACATATCGACAAATACAAATTTGAATTTATAATTGCGCGTTTCTTTTTCGGTGGGAAAACGAGTTGATAGTCAAAATAAACAAGACGGCAAGCAGTCAAATTGTGCTCGCTCGTTGGCAAAATGAGGCATTTTTTCCCCCTCATGCAAAAATACTATTGAACTACCGGGTTTTCCGTTGATTTCCCGATCTCTCTCTGCTACTAGTCGACCTCCGACTCTGAAAGGTGGGTCTACAAAATCAAATATACGCGATTTATACGGCATTCAAGCAGATTCAGTTAAATACGATAACGGTTTTAATGCTATTCCACGTGGCACAAATTCCGCTGATAACGCTATCAGCCGTGTAAGCGGCGCCAGGCGAGCGGTCGTGCTGCTACCCCGCGGCCGGCGGCGCAAGCACACCCTGCCTCCCCAGCCACAGGCGAGATGAGGGCGCTGCCGAACCTCGCCGAAATCGTTAACGCTGGAAGTACCTTCAAACCTTAAAGTTAGTTTAAAAATACTACAAGGATGTTGAAGCTACAAAATTAAGGCACAACAAAATCATAATTTAAAATTAATTTACTTTACGTAGTAAACTACGTACGTACCTTGGTTCCGAAATAACAAATTAATAGTAAACGAAAAGAAAACGGTTTTAATGCAGTTTTCCATATCAAATAAACAGTTCTGTGCTCCATTGAAAATGAACAGTGTACCATTGACTGATGTTAAGGCAACAAAATTTTTAGGTCTCTCAATTCAGTCAAACCTTAAATGGAACGTCCATTTAAATGAATTGAACACAAAATTAAGTTCATTATGCTACGCGTTCAGAATTCTTGCAAATTCAGTCAGCCTTCATTCTGCTCGTTGTGTATACTTCGCGAATGTTCATTCCCGCCTGAGATATGGCATAATATTCTGGGGAAATACATCTTATAGCTCCCAGACTTTTAGATTACAAAAACGAATTGTACGAATAATAACCAAATCCCACCCACGTGATTCATGTAAGCCTCTCTTCATTAATCTAGGAATTCTACCATTACCGTGTCTTTTTATTTACGAATCAGTGGTTTTTGTAAAAAATGACTTGCTTAAGGGCGGGAATATATTTTCAGAAAATGCCGAAGTCTATTACTATAACACTCGACGTAGAAATCATATTCATCAGGTGACAGTATCAACAGCTCATTACAAAAATTCACATACAATACATGTACATTATTTTACAACACTTTGCCAGATGACATTAAACGATTAAATTCAATAGAAAAGTTTAAATCACAAGTGAAATCGTTTCTGCTGCATAACTGTTTCTATACAATTGGAGACTATACTGAGCATCACAAGAAAAGCAACATTAATTTTAACAATGATACATAATGCATTATTTACCATTTGGACTGTATAAATGAGTATAAACAACCTGTAACAACTATTGTACAACAGCTTCCGGGTCAATGACCCCCATCTCGATCAGGTTTTTCGTCCAGTTTCCCTGATCCATTGAGCAAATGCTGAGATGGCCCCTTGTTTTGCTTCTGGGCATAAATATAACTTCATTTTCTGTGCACGTCTTCTAGAATTCAGTGGGAAATACAATTATTCAAATTATCGTGTCCATGTTGTCGCGGCAGGAAGTAATAAGAGCCAAAATTTATTGCTTATTTATGTTTGAAAATAGATTTTATTACATGGGAGTTTTTTTTTGTTGTTTTTTTCTCCCTTTCAAAATTCAAAATCTATTGCTTATTTACCCTTGAAAATAGATTTTTTTACATGGGAGTTTTTTTGTTTTTTTTTCTCCCTTTCAAAATTCAAAATTTATTGCTTGTTTATCCTTGAAAATAGATTTTATTACATGGGAGTTTTATTTTTCTCCCTTTCAAAAATTCAAAGTTTAAGTAGTATATGACTTAGTGTAGGGATCACAGAATTTTGAAAATGTGCACACAATTCACTTTTCCCCATAGCACGTCATACGCAGTTTCTAACTGTTTTTTTGACGTAAAATAAATAAATAAATAAATAAATAAATAAATACCTGATACGTATCGCAATTAAAGCCCGTGATCGTCCATGATCGATCGTGATGCATGGGTTATTCATTTTGCCATCAGCATTTTCTAGGGTGATGTTCTCGCTAACATAAATTAATACATTCACAGATATACACTCACCCATACACAGATATACACACACTCATACACAAAGAGATATACACACCCATACACAGTTATACACAAAGAGATACACTCATTCACAGATACACACACATACATCGATGGCCACAGGAGCATTTGATCCCACAACCCTATGAAATGTCGTACTAGATTTGATATATCACCTTAGCGACGTCTGTTACCTCCGACGGGGTAATAATAATTATGTCAATTATTTATTAAAATACGTTTCGTAGACTTCATCATCAAAAATAGTTTATGATTTACTAAAGAAGCAAGCTATTCGGTATTCCACATCGAGAAATAATAGTATCTTGAACACTGTTTTGATATTAAGAAGAAATTCGAATGTGCACCACATGAAAAGTGGAAAAGATAAGAGAACATACACGTTTTTAATCGTCTCCAAAACTACTAGTAAGTTTTCAGTCCAGCCGATGCACAAAATATGAACTATTTAGATTTAATTAGTAATGAAAAGGTACTCATTCATAATACACAAACCGTTCAATAAGACACTGCACTACGAACATCTACAGCTAACTTCTTACAACTTATTATTCCATATGGTACATAGTTTTCTGGATACCAATGTTTCAAATCGACTTTTTTCTTAATACACGAATGCTCCATATACAACACCAACCGGATTTGGAAAGCATATCCTCCTTTCTCCAGCTTGTGGTAGTGCCCTTATTAGACGAACGAAAACACCCCACCACCCTCACATAGTCAATTTCGCAAACTGCAAACTTAATTGACCGTAAAAATGATATCGGCGAAAAATACAAAAGAAAAAACCAGCTCTACAAAGTCAGCAGAGAAATTTAAGGCACTTTTACGAACACCTGCGCGAACTATAAATCTCGATCCCGCCCGATAACCTGGCTCGGCGAGCTAAAGTCTGCTATTTTCTCACGCGAATCTGGGCGCAATATCAGTTAGCACGCATTTCTCCTGCAACGTCGAATTATTTCGAAATGTACAATTATTTCCAAACAAGCGTTACCCGAGAGAAAGGCGGATTCCGCGGCGGAGCACGCGGACTTCGAGACAGCTTCCTGCTGCGCAAGTAACACCCAGTGGACGAGGCTTGCGTCGGCTCTTTTCAGGAGAACGGGGAGTCCAACTTCTCTCCCAGGAATCGAGGCTCCTCCCATCGGTTGCAGAGTACACCTTCCGTGTATTCAATGATTACAATCAACCTAGCAACACGACTTCTACGTGAGACGTACACTGGGACTCAATGTAGGTGTCCTCCCTTTTTTTAAAACCTGATTCAAAGAGGTCGATGGCAGAAAAATGACTCGTAAATCACACCATCAGTCAGTTGTCAAAATAGCTTACTAGCTGTTTTGTGTGCATTTTACAAAACCCGTGAAGTGGGACTAAAACATGCTTTTGATATTAAATGATATCGTAGGCTTTCGCGGCCAGAGTCATGATCTGGGCTGTCCGGGTGACGCCGCGTCGAAGGCTGAGGTGCCGACGTTTCAACCGACATGCCGCGGTCCTCTTCAGGGCTGTACTCGAGTACAGTGGTGAGTACAGTCCTCAAGAGGACCGCGATATGTCGGTCGAAACGTCGGCACCTCAGCCCAGATCATACTTTTGATATTGTTAAGGTCGAGAATTTCCACATTTAATAATGAAAAGTAAAGAAAGTGTTTGTAAATAAACTATCGACAAAGCTAATATTAATTTATTTCCCAAAACATGGCCCTCGAATCTTCGTATAATACCTTTTGTATAAATATTACCTTAACATAGGCCCAGAACACAATAATTACCTATCTTGAAATGTTTTTGAAATCACTGGGACCGAGATTGGGTAATTGAAGATAGAATGGTAACCCTGAAGACCAGTGCCTAGCGAAATAAAAAGGGAGGCATTTTACAAAGCAATATTCCTCCCTCGCTGAAACACTGAAACACAAACCACGCGGAAAGGGGTTTGTCCATGTAAATAACTTCGCCGCATCGGAAATCATAAACAGAAATAACTAGATGCTCCCGCACTTCGCTTCCCATCAACTCCTTCCCAAACACACTCTCCACAAGTTTGTTTTTTCTCGCCCGCGATACTATCGAACAATTTATAGACTCCCGCTCCAACGCGACTCCAATTTGATTCTCTATCCTCCGAAAGATCTCTCGGCATTGGCGTCTCGTGGCGTTTCATTCACACTCGGACAACACAGTCGGAAGGAGACGGACGCCGCTTTTTTGCACTCTTCTTTTTTTCTTTTTTTTTTTTTTTTTTTTGTAGCCACAAAACGGACTCTGTCGGTTTTATTGTCTGCCGGTTCTCAGAGACGCTCGCACCCAGGAAGAGGTTTACAGTTTACAGCTCAGCCCTCTTCGATCATTCCGTCTGGCAGGCAGCTCCCGGCAGTAGCACACGCTCATTCGGCGGCTCGGCTCCCACTAATACATCCTGCCGGTTTCAGCTGCCGTACACGACACGTCGTGATTGCATATACTCTCGACGCCGCGAAATCCATAAAATGAGAGTCATGATTACGGGTGTAAATGATTTTCTAGATAATTATTCAAGTGTTCTAAATTGGTTCATAAATAAAATCAGTCTCAATGCATTTTATTTTCATTTTTAATGGAATAATGAGAAAAACCAATTCATCCTTGACACTCTTTTTTTATAACGAAAATTCTATATGATAATGAATGGCCATGTAGTCTACAACAGTAATCTAAGGCATGACAAAAAGGGAAATTGATCCAGTTCAAAAACAAAAACATCTCAAAATAACACGAAATGGTGCAAATTATACCACAACAGATGGGATGGCTAAAACCTTGCATGTAGTCCCGGATAAGTTTTGGACCCGAAGCACCTATAAGTTCTCGCAATCGCGAGTGTTTATCGTGGGTTCGGGTAAGTTGTGTCACAGATCTCTCTCCGTGGGGATAATGAGCAGGGATTCGTCACGCTCAGCAGGGATTTGTACAGCTTTTTACTCAGAGGAGGTTGCTTCTAGCAACCTCCTAAGGTTTTTGGAAAGACCTACGGGTGTCGGGGTTTCGCGTTCATGTAGATGTCAATCGGAGGATGGGCGATTTCCAAGGAGGGTGAGAAGGAGCAATGCTCCGGCCGGGTCCACTTCCGGCGTCTGAAAACAATTATTCAATGGACGGAGCATGGCAAATCTACGACACAATTTCCGTAAGGTGGAATTAAACGAACTCCATAAACTATTATTAAACATCCTTAAGCAGGCTTTACGATTTTAGACGCAGAGGAGAATGAGATATTACAAATGAACTAAAAAAGTAGATGAAAAAAAGTACTTTACTCTTACTAGGCCCAACACGCGGGGCAAAATTGGACACCTGTCAACTTGTGTGCCTCACGTGCGAAGCAAAGATAGGGAAATGGTGATGTGAGAACCGACAGCGACGGTTTCCGGGCGCGTTAACGGCTATGGTCATTAATCCCGTAAGTGCAGTGCATGTTTATCGCGAGAAGTGGCAATTATCTTCCCCGCCGGATGGCGAAATACAGCGTCGACCTACACTTTGGAGCAAACCCCCTCACGTCAATCACGCACCGCCCCACCCGGGTCCAGCTCCAAACTCCGGAGTGGAGCGGCGGGACGAGGCACTGCATCGCGGGTCCGTCGCCTGCAGAGGCCGCTCCACGCAACGCGCGGCCGCTTCACCTGTCTTGACGCGGAACAATCGATGGGTGGAGCGGGTGGGGGGCGAGCGAAAGCGGTCTTGACGGCGCCCGCCCCCGCCGGCGCTAATGGCCGCCCATTTGGGGACGTCGATGGCCATTACTGCCCGGCGGGGCCCCGTCCACGCACGTCGCCAGCGCCGCCGCCGGACGACAGGTCGAGTGACGCCGCGTCGCAGGACGAGTGCTGCGGACGGAGAGATCGGCGCGTGCAGGGCGGGGGCGGGGACGGAGGGCGGGAGGCGTGGGTGGAGGGCGTGGGCGGGAGCGAGGCGAGGGATGGCGGGACAATGGGGTGCGGGGGCGAGTGGCGGCGAGTGGGGGCGGGGCGAGGGGGCGGGGCGAGGGGGGCGAGGGGGGCGGAGGGGGGGCGCGGAGCGGGAGGGGGCGAGTGGGGCGGGGCGAGTGGGGGCGAAGCGAGAGTGGGGGCGGGGCGAGTGGGGGCGGGGCGAGCGGGGGGCGGGGCGAGTGGGGCGGGGCGATGGGGGGGCGGGGTTGTGAGTGGGGGGGCGGGGCGAGTGGGGGGCGGGGCGAGTGGGGGTGGGGCGAGTGGGGGGCGGGGCGAGTGGGGGGCGGGGCGAGTGGGGGGCGGGGCGACTGTGGGGGGCGGGGCGAGTGGGGGGCGGGGCGACTGTGGGGAAGAGGGCGGCGGCGGGGCGATGCAGACGGCGGCAGGGCGTGGGCGGCGGTGGGACGCGGGGCTGGGCGGCGGTGGGGCGTGGGGGTGGAAGATGCGGAGTGGGGGAGTGGGTGGCGGAGCGAGGGGGAGGGGCCGGAGAGCGGGGGGGGGGGCAATCCTTGTCGCTCCCCTGACGCTCGCGGTACACTTTTGCACACATGATATTTCATCTGGCGCGTATCAGGGTTCCCCAACTATTTTGGGTTAATTTTCTGGTAAAACGTTCATTTTGCTGAGTTGATTCGTAATGCTTTGAGCTTCCATTCGTACCATTACAGATAGTAGAAAAAAAGCATTTATCATACTCAAATTATGGACTAAAGTTAAAAGAAAATAACATACCTTTACTTTTAATCATATAACCTTATTAGTGTTTAATAAACATTGCAGAGAATCATTAGTTTACACCAATGTAATTACACACACACACATGTAAATTACTACACAAAAATGGTATTTTCAATTAATAATCATATGAATTAATGTAAAATTGTTTGTAATGCTTGATAAGTAAATTTTGATATATAAAATATAAAAACCATTTACTATAACGATATTATAGCTATAAAATGTTATAAATATAGAGCTGGCTTTTTGAAAGAAGGGAATGGCGGAGAATCAATGTACTTCTATTGTAATATTTCTGCCACTGAATAAAATCAGATTCTCTTCCTTATCTTTAACGCAAAAAACATTAATACAACAATTTTTTTAAGTCTTTAATAGATTTCGAAAAATTTTCGCGTTTTTTCGCGAAAATACGCCAAATGACCCGGTTCATAATATTCAATCCTTCCAGAAACACGAGCATAATATTCAATCCTTCCAGAAATAATTGCTTTAAGCTAGTGTTTGTCGCTTCTACGCTTACACGAAAAAAATTCCATTCTTGATAACATTACGGTTATTGATAAGTACAACGATTCGCTCCTGTAGTTCTCTTCCCTTTCCTAAACGCAGTGATCTGAATTTTTCCCTCGTCCGGGTTGGCCTCCCCTGCTCCCAATGCACTCGTCCAGCGGCGCAAGAGGAAGGGGCTGCTCTGCCGGTCTCGCTCCTCAGTGCGCAGTCAGCGAGCACATTTTTCACGGCAACCCGCCCCGCCCCGCCACGCCCCGCCACGCCCCGCCACGCCCCGCCACGCCCCGCCACGCCCCGCCACGCCACGCCACGCCACGCCACGCCCCGCCACGCTCCACCACGCCCCGCCACGCCACGCCACGCCACGCCACGCCACGCCCCGCCCCCACCCCAGCTCTATTCCGGAGGCTACGGCGCGTGAATGTGTGTGTGTGTGTGGGGGGGTTGTGGTTGTTAATGATTTGATTTGATTTTTTCGTGTTTCCGGGCACGTCAACTGCTTTAGTCATTAGTCCCGTTAGTGTAGTGCATGTGTTTTCTCGGGTGATCTTTCCCCGCTGGATGGCGAGATACGGTGCCGACCTACCGTCGGCTAGTGGGGTTTCTCCCTAACCAAGACTCTCCTACCAGCGGGGCACCGCCCCAGCCGGGACAAGCTCTAAGCACCCGACCGGCCTCCCGGAATATGTAGTGTAGTGCTTGTTAGTGTAAGTGAGTGTGTAAGGGGAGAGGATAGGACAAGGAATAAGGACAGATTGCGCGCGGTCCGTGGCCCGTTTGTTAGGGTACTGCTCCGGCATCCGCCTGGTGTTGATGCACTGAACCACCTCTCCCGGTGTGTTTGTGTGTGTGTGGGGGGGGTGGATACAGAGGGAAGCTGAAGCTACTGTCGTCAGACCGACTGCAAAGTTGCATTTGCTGTCTTGGTGCTCTCTGAAGGAAAGAAAGAAAGACGAATTTAGGTCTCTAGAATGCAAGAAAATGCGTACATCATTTTGTTTCAGCCATTTTCTGAATGTACACACTAACAATTTGGTTGTAGGAAGAAATTCGTTCAAAAATCAGGACCTGTTCATTAATACACTTCCCGCAACTGATGATCAAAATATATGTATCATGGACAACTCAAAAGTAACGAACGAATGAAGTGTAGTATAGATTAGCCGTGAATAAGCCACATTTTTTATCCCACTTCTTGTAGAACACTGTTTTAATATGACTTCTGAGGTCACGTTCATATTAAATAAGCGTATAAATAATTTGTCATGTTCTCTTTAGTTTTAACCCCATAAACTCCTTTTCAACTTTCTGACAGTTGAAATTCGCAGCGAGTTCAGTAAAAGTATTCAAAACTTCCTCAACATTTTAAGATAGGTTTGTTTGTTTTTATTCTGTCAAGCCTGGCTGGTGTGGCTGGGTAAAAACAATTTGCGTCTCATAATACAAACGTAATCGTGGAATAAATTATAATACGACGGTGTTCAAAACATTTAGAGAATAAAAATCCGAAGTGAAAGGGAAAAACTCGCTTTATTCCTCACCGCGTGGATGA
This sequence comes from Teleogryllus occipitalis, assembly GCA_011170035.1. Classification (NCBI taxonomy): domain Eukaryota; kingdom Metazoa; phylum Arthropoda; class Insecta; order Orthoptera; family Gryllidae; genus Teleogryllus; species Teleogryllus occipitalis. The sequence continues at coordinate 65,102 of BLKR01004093.1, read as the reverse complement.
TCGCGTTTTCATATCGCGCGTCTCACCAACAAATAAACCATTTAGACGGCGGCGGCGGGGCCCTAATCTGTCTGTTACTGTGCGATCACGTGCGAAATCCGCGCGGGGCTTAACGAGCCCAATCGCGGGCGGCGCGGAGGGATCCGCGGCGGGCAGCCGCCTGGAAGGCGTTTTCCGGGCGGGCGAGCGGCAAAGGGCCGCGCCCCTGCGCCCTTACGCCCGGCCCAGCGGCTGCGGCCCTCTCGAGGCACCGGCCGCGCCTCCGCAACCACTGCCTCCTGCAAATGCGCCGCTTCCGTCCCGCCACGCCACGCCCAGCCCCGCCACGCCCAGCCACGACACGCCCAGCCACGGCACGCCACGCCACGCCACGCCACGCCACGCCACGCCACGCCCCGGCCCGCACCGCAACGCACCGCCGTGCCCTGCTCGGATACGCTCAGCCACAACCCGCTCCCCCAATGCTCCGTCCCGCGTCTCATTTCTCCACCACGCCGAGCTCGGCTACGCTCAGCCACGCTCGGTTACGCTCGGAGCCCCCTCCCCACTGCCTACCCCTTCAGGCTATCGACGTGGGAACCGCCAGGACTTGTGCAACCTAACGGGTGGTATCAATTTTCCATATGTGGAATCCAGAATACTCCGAAAAGCATCCTTCACCCAATCCTGCCCGAAGGTCGACGCGCCATAGACCCAACTGGTAGGTAGACGGGCGGACCCGACTACCAGGAACTTAGCATCGCCATCTCACGGCCTGCACCTTCAGGCTAACCGACGTGAGTGGCGCCGCGAGACTCAGGGTCCGAGTCTACGACACTCCACCAGACACCACGACGACCTACGCCATCGTGATTCCCCACTGCGAGGGGCAGCGCGGGCAGTTCGACAGCCGTGAAATGGGATTTGCGGAGCATTACGAGGCAACTGCGCCACGCTCACGCGCACGCACACTCACACATCGCAGGCAGCGGCGGCGGCGTCCGCTCCGCGCCCTCGGCATCGGCTCCCCACGGACTTCGCCACATCCTCCCCGCCGCTCTTCCGAGTCTCTTCGAACAATTGGTTGGCTGGTTGGTTGGTTGGTTAGGGATTTCGGGCGCGACGACAGAGTAGGACATTCGTCCCGTAAGTGTAGTGCATGCTTTTACCCTCGGGAGATGGCGGTGATCTTCCTCAGCTGGATGGCGAGATCCGGCGCCGATCTACCGTCGGCTTGAGGGGTTTCCCCCTAACCAGGACTCTCCCACAAGCGGAGCACCGCCCCAGCCGGAACAAGCTCTAAGATCCCGATCAGTCTCCCGCTGGATATTGAGAGATCACGACGAGAGCTGATGCTGCGTACCGCAACGGTTTCCACATTAATAAAATTATTTCACCAAGTTTTGGCTCGGTATGCAAATTGATGATCAGTAGGAAATAAGCAAGCTGAAAAACATGAAGAGATAAATAAGATAATGCAGGAAAGGAAGGAGTAAGTCGATAGTTTTCAGATATACAACCGAACGGGATGGCGAAGACTTTTTTGCTTCTGATCTTTTAGTTTTAGGTTTTATTTTTACTTTCTCGTATACATACGTATATACGGAGTAATTTACGTAGTATAGAGAAAGTTCTGTAATGTTGCGGAGCATCTATTTCGAGATTTCCACGGAAATACACGTTTTAAGGTCCCCTGATACTGAAAAAAGTGTTTGTTTTTTAACGTCCGTCCGCCCGCCTACCCATCCGTCTCTGAACACTACTAGTGCCCAAACCATACGTAGGATTTTTTCAAAAATGAAGAAACCTCTGTCCATCTGCCTCTGTCTATCTAGGTGAAACTCTGAAATTTTGAAAAACATTCTTTAAAATTTGAGGGTTTTTTTACATGAAGCCCCCAGACATTTTCAAAATTTTTTCAAAAACTGCTGGAATTTTTTTCTTTAAATTTCTTGTTTGTTGTATCATCGTTCGCTCCTGCCCCCGCCAGCGCGCCCCGCCCAGCCGAGTCGATCCACCGGCGCGAAATCCGACGCGAATCCGGACTTGGGGCGGCTTATTCGCGCTCCGAGGGGCAGAGCTGGGTTTGTAATCTGTGCAAATAATTTCTCATTACGCAGAATAACGGAGGTGATTAACCGGGACCGCCGAACTAAAATAATGCGTACGCTGGGATGATTAACCTTTCTGCAATGAGCATAATCCTGCTTGCGAGGATCCTATGTCATCATTTTAATCGACTCGCAACCGCAGTGGATTCAATGTAGGGTTCATAACGCCACCCTGATACGAGAGGAGCACTAGAAGTCGTGATCGCTCGCAGAAAGAGATTATCTCGACTGTTTCGGCTCAGTGCACATCGTTACCCACGCCGGAAGGATGAATTATGGGAAAATACATACGACAGAATATGTTAAGGAAAGAAGGCAGAAAACTAACCGGGATATTTCTTCGTGGTTTTTCATTTGTAAGTATTTTACTGAATGATTAGAGGTACACGCAAGTACACTTGAAACGAATTATTTTGACGAAGTATAAAACAACATGAACAGGTCTATTAATGTTTCATAATTATTTTTTATAAATCGAAAAAGGAATTTTGAAAAGACGCTTAACGAATGCCACCGAAGTCAACAGGGTATACACGTTGTCCAGCGTGCACCGAACTGTTTAAAATCCTCAGATATAGTACCTATCGAGAGACACATTCAGCTACTGTGGTTGCAGACTTCCACACCGAAATGGCAAACCATGAGGGAATGAGGGGAAGAGAGAGAATCCAAATTATTCATTAGGCCATTCGAGTCATAATTACGTTCTATTTAAGAGCCACAGTGATTGCGTGTGGCCAATTGGAAAGCACCAATGTCATGGGATATGTTCAATTAACACACAAGCTGAAAGTGAACGATAAAATTCTAATCAGCAGAAATAAGCAGAATGCATGTTAGAAAAATATGAAGTTAATAAAATCATGAACTCTTAATTTTGGTACAAAATCTTAATGAATGTTGACATGAAAGAGGAAGGAATTAATTAATCAATAAGATACTTTAAAATGTACATATAAGGGAAGGGAAGCTGGTAATTCAAGGAAAATAGTATACGAATATTGCAGAGGATAATATTTCAACAAAAATACGAACAGCGAGCATATAATGTATCCGAACTATGAAAAGACCCCAGATAAAGATGTTTAAAAAGAAAAGTACAGAAAAGAAATTACGAGAGATAAATTAAACAGGATGCGACAAAAGTATGTCTTACACCGACCACTGAAGCAACGGAGAGAGAATTTCACTAGCCATGTCCCCGCCGCACCGATCGAGTTTTTCAACCCTCCCCCCTCCAGTAACAGCGGGAATTTATTCATATAATGGGGTACAAAAATACTGCAGCCATTGGGCTTGTGCAGTTTGTGAAGGGCCTGTTTTAAAAATACTAACTTAAAACTAATTTTAAAAATGCTACTTTGGGCGTTGTGTGAATATAAAAAGATCTTGTTTTACTGTTCAGAGTTCTTTAGAATGTTCTATTTTATCTTTTGTTAATTTTATTCATACATACTCTCATTCATTCTTAACCTATATTTACAAACCCATTCATTCATACAACACAACACAACACTACGCTATTTACACTTGACCTTGCTCTTTGCTCGCCACGGCGCCGACTTCACTCAAGCGCCGATCGAGCCGGCAGCGGTGCCAGCAGCAGCCATCGCGTCCGCGGCCCGCCCCGCCCCCTAGCGGCAGCTATTAATGGCGCCGCGGCGCGGCGCGGCCAACCCCTTCCGACCACGCCCCCTGGCGCGCCGCGCGCCTCGCATATTTTACGCCCGCCCCCGACACGCGGCACAAAAGAAGGGCGAGCTTATCACGGCATACCACACGTTTTCCGAAGTGTCTCCATCCATATTCATCACGAGCCAAAACGGGTGCGAGGTAATCTATACGTGTGAATGGCGTGTCCGAGGAATAATTGGGTGCGTCCCCGGCTCGGAGGAGCAGGCGGGCGCCAAGCGGTTTCAATAAAAGCCACCGGGTGCGCTAATCCTGAATAATTTGCGAGATATGTCGACCGCCCGCGGGGTTACCTCTCGCTTCACTTCCCACTTCCGTGAATGCCCCAATAGCAACCCCTTTCGGCTCGGCTGTACGAGAGTCGAGCACGATCGTGTCGGGGAGTCTATTCATATTCTATCCTCGATTGGTTCCATTGCTACACTTTTCTGCTGAAAAAACGTTCGGAGTGCTTATTCAAAGTTGGATTCATACGGCGAACGATATGATGTGTGCACATGGAACCCACCTAGCGAACACGTCATTCGCCGGAGACCATTTTCCTATTCAGACGAGGCACTGTGCGGCAGTTGCGCATGTAAATTGAGTTTCGCGAAAGCTGTAACAAAATTTTTCACCACATACGAAGTCCGTAGGTTTTATTTAAGAGTATTTTGGATCTCTGTAAGAACATACGATGAAAATTCTTAAAGCCATTAGATATTTAAATGTTTTTCCTTTTTAATACCTCAAGTTGCCAAGCAGTAGAATCATTAAAAACCAATGATTCATTATTCTACAATTTCATGCAAACATGCAGTTTAACTCACACAATAATGTCTAAAGGAAATTAAATTCAAAGAAAATTTAACGATGTAGAATTTTAAAACTTAAAAATGTAATTTAAAAAAAAATATATATCATTCGAGATTGCAGATATTAAAAATAAGTGCGCTGATGAAGAAACTCTAACGTTTTAATTTTAAAAAGCAAGAGTGAAGATAATGAAAAAGGAAAATAATGTCCCCTGTACACCATTACTAATACACTGGCTACATCACGCTTACACGAAGTATTTTACTTTCTCTTAAACACTCCTCCACATTAAGTAAATAACCAATAAAATAAATCTGCGCGTCATTTGCCGTTTTCCAAAACCGGAGGGCAACATCCTGTAAGTACAGCATGCCGTCGACGATGAGCCATTGCAGTATATTACATCAACTTTACTACCCAGCTACCTCGGTGAAAATTAATTCTAACGACTCGCCCCGCATGCAACACGCGCTGCAGAGCTGCATCGTACGGACGGGGCGCCGCCAGCAAAAAGCCGCTTCAAAAATAATAAAACTCGTAAAGCAGCATCTGCCATCGCGACTCCACACCGCACCGCGCCGCGCAAATCCGTCGCCGCAGAAATAAAAGGCCCTACGTCGGCCCGGTGGCCGAGATCGCTAAGGCAGTAGTGTCGTAGTGATCTCGGACCGAAGGGTCGCGGGTTCGAGTCCCGCCTCGGGCATGGTTGTATTTGTGTTCGTCCTTTCACCCCTTATCATCATTTCGTTTCACCCTCATAGTTACCATAATGTTAATGCCAATAGTGGTCGCTAATGACCTAGCTGTTGATGCGACCTTTAATAAATTTTTAAAAAGAAGTCTACGCGAGTCGGCGCGAGAGAAACTGCGCGGAGGGAAAGCAGGGACTCGTTATGCCGGGCCTTGGCCGCCCGAATTCGCAGACGTCGCGGCGGCGCGGACGCTTGAGCAAGGCCGGCGCAGTGGCTTCATTGATTGTTAGTGATTCCAGGCGCGTCACCAGCTTACTAGGTCATTAGTCCCGTATGCGTATTGCGTATTTTTTGTTGTTGTTGTTTTTTTTTTTTTTTTTGCTCGGGAGGTGGCTGTTGTCTTTTCCCACTGGATGGGAGATCTGGCGCCGGGGTCGGCTAGCGGGGTTTTCCCCGACCAGATATCTCCCACCAGCGAAGCATCGCCCCATCCGGGACAGACTCTAAGCTCCCGACCGGTCTCCCGGCATGGATGGTAGCGTAGTGGATGTGTGTGTAAGTGTGTGTGTGTAATGTGTGAGGATACGACAATGAAGAGGTAGAAAAGATCGCGCGTGGTTTGAGGCCCGTTTGTTAGGGTACTGCTGCGGCATTCATCTGGCGTTGATCGGAGAAACCACGGGATACTACCGATCAGAGCAGCCGGCCTCTACAATCCTCTCCAGACAGCGACTGAATTCGACCTAACTGAAAAGCTAGTGTCGAAAAGCCTGCCACTGTCGGGACTCGAACCTACGACCTCCTGGCCAGAGGGACTGCAGTCACATCAGTTGATGCCCTGAGCCAGCTCTCCCGGTTCGGCGCCGCGGCGAGCAGCAAGAAGAGTGTATATATTTTGTATAGTGCAGTGGTATGTGTGTGTTAATGTGTATTTCTAGGATATGGAAATTAATGTGTTAGTCAAATGAGTGATTGTTTTGATTTAAGTGATCAGCAAAGTGTGAAACTGTGGTGGTGTTGTTTTTCCATGCTTGTTCCATGTTCCATGCTTGAAAATAGGTACTGGCACAGAATAAAATTAGAATCCCTTCACATTCACAACAATCTGAAAAACCATAATAATACTAGTCTTAACCAGCAAATCCCTGAACTTTCGTCACCTCTGCTAAAATTAGCACAATGTGTACACCCCTAACTCCACCCACCTCCGTCCGCCCGCGCCCTCCTCACGCCAGGCCCAGCAGCCGCGTCTCTCGACCCTTCGGCCGCGCCCTCCCCTGCCCCGCCCCCACACTTGTCCGACCGCCGCCCTGTCTTCTTAAGCGAGCCGCTATTCTAAAAAACCGCAGAACTTCGTTTCCGCCCGGCAGCTACAAGGTACGACCGATCCAGTTTGCTTACGCATCTGCATACTTCTTTTGTATATATTAATTTGTAGATATTTGTTTAATGTATAATTTATATCTATTCATGTAATTTCCAGCTCTGACGATGATCGCTACGCGATCGAAAAGATCTTCAGCATAAATATATAATTGATACCAGACAACCTCAGTTTTATTTACTTTGAATTAATAAGGTACCTACATCACCAACAGTCTAATTAATTAATAATTAATAATTTCGCAATATTTTACAGCAAATTGGCTTGTGGAAGGGTGGTGTGAAGAGTCTTATTGTATAACGTTGATAAGTTTTAATAATCTAAAAACGCAATACGATGGATATAATACCACTGCCATTTTTGCAGAAGCCAGTATACTCACGAACACGTCCCCTTACATATTTTATTGGTTTCATTGAATATGCTGACTTCTGTTTCTATTTATAACAAAACTAACAATGATACCTGCTGTGAACCAGACGCAAATTATAACTCACGCATTACTCGTCATAGGAAAAATAAAGGATAGCTTATAAAAATACCTAAAATATTAGCTACTTTTATACTCGACCTACAAGTTCTTATACTCGCTAGTTTACTAAAATTGTGGAGCAGCAATCGCATACCTCTCCCCTAAGCGCTAGACTTGCAGAGTAAAAAGAAAAATCTAGAATGAAATCGCTGTTTATCTTGCGGAAACACGGCATTTACCGAGCAAAGCAACGTATTTCAAAAGGGCATCTCGAAATCGTTAGATCGCGCCGTCAACGACAGCGACAGAAGTTTTGCTTTCCTCCGCGTGGCGCGCACGGGTGGGGGCGGGACGGGGGCGGGGCGGGGCGGGGGCGGCGCTCCGGATGTGACCCGCATTTTAGCGCCAGCCTTTGCATTAACTGCAGAGCATTAGATATACGAAGGCGTTCTCTGCCGCCAGCATTTTAATGAAGGGAAAAAATAACGCCCCGAACGGCAGCCGATCTCCATTAAAGGAATCGCAACCTGCAGGCTCTCTCCTGCAGATCAGCATATGCGATAAGCGCTAAAATAGCCAATTATTTTATACCGCCCCGGCCGAGCGTTTGGCCCGGACAAGAAAATCAACGGCTGCGCGCCGTGCCGCGAGGGCGAAGCGGGCGGAGGCGGGGGCGGGGCCGCGGACAGGCAGAGACCAAACGCGAACAAATTTGTTCGTCGCCTCTCGGTAGAAAACCTGCGCAGCTGGAAACTTCTGCCGTGCAGGATTTGTTGAGAGCGGGCAGACCTGTGGAGAAGGTCGGTGAATAATCTGAATGAGGACTGAGAAAGTTTTGATACCTAAGACGAAAAACATCTATATATTTAAAAAAATAAGGTATTCTGTCATGGCATCGTTTAGAGCTTCTACTGAACCGATTGTAGTATTTTTTCCTTCAAATGAAAGAATGTGATCCCTAAATGTGTTACCATATAATGTTTGTGTTGATTCACCAACGTTTATGGTGTAAATTAATTAATTAAATCACTCTTTAATAGTACGTTTCTCAATAGTCAATTGTTTCTTTTCTCCAAAGAGCGGCTGCTTCATGGTGGCGCTGCTTGATGCTTTATTTTGATTGTTGAGATTTTTTTCAATTCGTCGAGGTTTTGTTTCAGTGTAATAATTGCATTGTGGTGTTGACAGTTTGCATGTATTTGCTTTTGTGGTGTATTTTGTACAGAACATTCGGACAGTGAGTTTTGCTCGGTTGTACAGAAGTAGTGAAGTTGTTCACAGGTTATGTCGAATTCCGAATCCTTGAAACGCGCCCCAAAAGACGCATACGTACATTAACTGGACGCATGGAAAGAGAAAGTCAGCGTAGGTGTCGTGATAGGTCATTTCGTTTTCTGTTGGGTCGTTGTCTATGAAATATCAGTTTTGTTCTGATTAGTACTTCCCATGTGAGAGAAATTCTGCAAACCAGTTTACTCTGTGTTGCTTAAATGGGAAAATAAGTATGCCTTCGAGCAATATGCCAGAAGAAATCAAACAGTTGGTAATAGGAGATGACACATCAAAAAACTTTATAAATAATATCCTTCGATATAATAGTGCTATATTTTTTGTGCCGATATTGCATTGCCACCTGGTCATGGGCCATAGGTGTTCAAAATTTTGGGAACTCCACATCACAGAATATCTTCGTTATACCCTCAAAATCCAAATAATGCAACGTATTGTGAACATTAGTCTGGTCACAGTATTTTACATTTATCTCAGATCTCACCGACAAATTTTGATGGGTTCTCACTAGTTAGAATTAATATTTGATAACATTTCCTTAATATACGTCTTCCCTAAACCAAAATTCAACACGTGCTCTCTCCTGCCCATTGTACAGTACGCCTGGAAAATTTCCCCGTAGTGGCACCAGTGGCTGGTGAGAGGGCTAGCAACAGAAATTATGTTGGCAGCACGAACTGCATCTGGCAACAAACGAAGATGTAAATTGGGTACTCACAACAATCGAAACAGGTGCTGGAAGTGTTGTTCCCTTCACTTTTTCCCCAGTCACATAAATGCAATTTTTAACAAGAACCTCTGCTTCGTCTCGGTGGTGCAGAGAGACTTTCCTGGCACACGTTATCTCCGATACAACCTACCGTTTCCTACATTACTTCAGTATTATGCATACTTTTTTCGATTCGCTCACGCAACCAATCTTTATAAATCAGGTCTCTAAAGAAAGAGAATTGCACGGAGTGACGAATTGCACTTTGACTTTAAAAATATGAAGGATTTGTTGAAAAAAAACGCATCTAAATATTCATGTCAAATGCAACCCGCAGCACTGTTGAAGTTTTTAATCTGTATCGTTAAATATCTCCTAAACGAAGCGTTTTAGGGCCTTAAAAACTATTTTTTCTTGAACATTCTATTACATTTTTGCTGGCTCGGCGCTTCTCGATTTTACCTCACGTGTTCAGAGCCTGTACAATCGACATCTGTATGTGAAATTGAACTAATTACGTATATTCTACGCGATTGAATAACACCGGTGTACCTCTCTGGTCGGTAATAATGTTAAATAAGAATAATTTGTAATGACAAGGGTGTATTGCATAGTTATCAATTACCAGGGGACATACAGAACACGTGATAAGATACATTGCAGGCTTAATACGGAAATGGAAAATACAACAGAGAAGAGGGTGTGGTTTAACATGCGAGAGTTCTCGTACGGATACGTTGGTCACTATTATATTGCAGACTGTTTCATCAAAAATATGCAAACATTTAACAGCTTCCGTGGGCGTGTCGTCGTCTGAGGCCGAACCTGCTCGGCATCGGCGTCGGAATAGGCATCGGGATAGGCGTCGGCGTCGGTCCAAATAGGCGTCGGTGTCGGCCCGAATAGGCGTCGGCGTCGGGCCGAATAGGCGTCGGGCCGAAAAGGCGTCGGCGTCGGGCCGAATAGGCGTCGGCGTCGGGCCGAATAGGCGTCGGCGTCGGGCCGAATAGGCGTCGGCGTCGGCCCGAATAGGCGTCGGTCCGAATAGGCGTCGGCGTCTGGCCGAATAGGCGTCGGGCCGAATAGGCGTCGGCGTCGGGCCGAATAGGCGTCGGCGTCGGGCCGAATAGGCGTCGGCGTCGGGCCGAATAGGCGTCGGCGTCGGGCCGAATAGGCGTCGGCGTCGGGCCGAATAGGCGTGGGCGTCGGCGTCGCAGCCCGGAAGAGAGACGCGTCGCACGGATGCCCGCTGAGGCGTCGTCAGCGACGCGCGGGCTAATAAAGGAACACGCGACGGGGGCGCTCGGACAAGCGACAATTAGATGCAGCGGCGATACGGTGTCGTTCATAACTCAACGTCCGCCGCGGCGACGGGCCGGCCCGCTCCGATCGCCGCCGCCGCCGCCGCGGGACCCGTTACAGGGCAGCGGAGAGCGTGACGGAGGCCTCCGTCAGCCGCCTAGCGCGGCGGCGGCGTCCGGATGTGGCTTGTCACGATGGCATTAGAAAGGGTAATGTTTGATGAATGCTCCGCAGGCTGCACGGCCTCCTTGCAACGCAAGCGATGGCCGAACGTGGAAGAGGAACATCTGCAATCGGTGCCGTTTTATGAAGTAGCAATGACACACGTTATCCAGATATTATTCGCGGCGGCGATGGTGTAACGGTTGTTGGTTAGGTATCGGTAACAACCCGGTATCGGGCTGTTATACCCAAGTTCGAAGGGTCAAACCTGATCGAAGACGTGGATTTTTAAGGCAGAAAAAATCTTTCGTGCGCCTTCCTTCGGAGGGAAAGTAAAGCCGGCTGTCCCGTGTTGTAGATTTACTGCATGTAAAAGATCAGGCCTAAATGAAGCCTCTGAGCTAAATTCAAACTGCCTGTTTCGTCGCCCAAGTAATACCTTCTTTCTTCCCTAGTAGGTGAAAGGAGCGTAGCGGAATTTGCGTGGTCAGGCGGAAGAGCAGACCTCATGGCCTGAGTCTCGCCACGTAAAATAAGGGATTCATTCATTATCCCCGCACGTTTTCTTGAGCCCTTTCGCTAGATGCGAGAGGAGTGGGGGAGGTTGATTATTTTGTTGACAGGACTACTATATGAAATCTGTAGCACGTTTTTCGATGCAAAATATTTTCTATTATCCGGGAGCAAACATCCATGGTTATCAGAATTTGTCAACAAAACTTGTTGCTATCATTTATTTTGAATTCAACTAATGTTAGTAAGGGAGTGTGGTTAGTTCTGCTCGGGCTCAAGAAAATGTGCGCATATACTACTAAATACAATACTCTTGCAAGTCAAGACACAAGTTGGATAATATGCATAATGAATTCTGTAAATATACTAGCTTACATACATAAATGCTAAAATAAGTATTATGGAACGTCAGTCACTCGAATATACAGGTGAAAAAAACGACAAAAAATAACGTTATTGATTATTGATGTAAATAACGGGTGCATGGGGAAGATCAAAAAATAAATAAAATTCTATATATAGAATTTCTAGATGTACAACTAATGTATGTTTCATGTAGATTCATTTTCCAATTTATATCAATTAAAACTTCAAGAGATACTTTCTTTTTAAAAAAACTTTCACAGGCGTATTTCAGTGGCTTAATTAACTTCCATGTCCATTTGACGGCCAAGCAAATACGCTCCCACGACTCGTGGGCAGCTTGTAGTTGCGGTTTTAAATACCCCCACAGACTACCCAAGACCCTCAATCAAGATTTGATATCGCCTTTCATAATTCGAAAATGAAAGACCAAATGGCACGACATCACTTCAATCGTAAAATGCTCACCCATTTAATCGAACGGAATTATTGAACGTTCTCTTCCCACAATCGAAGGCGAAATTGAATAATGATAGCGCCGCGATCCATCGCATCTTTACAACATCGCCACCATGTTCCATGGCCGTTAGTTACCGGTAATGAAAGACTTAATAGCACGCGAAACACGAAACGTTAGTCTGCGAATCATACCTTCCTTTCCTAAATGATTTCGAAAAGCGGACAGAGGAGTCGTGTTCACTAATCCATTTCGTCAGAATCACTCCACATTACGTCACTAATATACATAATCCGTTTCCATTCGCGTGTTTTATACCGCTACCAACAAGTAATTCCAGCGAAAAGAATTATAGCCGGGTGCGCGCCCAGAATTATAGTCGGACGAGGGACCTTTCAACGCGCCATATTTCTTCGGAGGAAGAAAACAATTCTTGGCCCTGGAGCAAATTGGAAGAATCGAATAAGAGCACCCTCCCTCTCGCCGACTCCCGCCCGGCGCGCGGCAGCTGTTCGGGGAGTGAACGCAGCCCTTGGGACCCCGGTCAGGTCTACAGCTTCCTCACAGGAGCAGCAGAAGGAGGGCAAGGTGGTAGGCTCTCGACGCCTTCGCCAACGCCGTCGCCGCCCCCAACCCCATCCTGACACCACCACCATCACCACCTCCCCAACACCGTCATCCCTGTCACCCCAACACCCCCACTTTCACCAACCCCCAATAACACCACTACCAAAAACCATCTCCCCCAACATCGCCATCACTAACCCCCAATAACACCACTACCAAAACCATCTCTCCCAACACCGCTTACACCAACCCCCAATAACACCACTACCAAAAACCATCTCCCCCAACATCGCCATCACCAACCCCCAATAACACCACTACCAAAACCATCTCCCCCAACACCACCCCCAATAACACCACTACCAAAACCATCTCTCCCAACACCGCTTACACCAACCCCCAATAACACCACTACCAAAACCATCTCCCCCAACATCGCCATCACCAACCCCCAATAACACCACTACCAAAACCATCTCCCCCAACACCACCATCACCAACCCCCTATAAACACCACTACCAAAACCATCTCTCCCAACACCGCTTACACCAACCCCCAATAACACCACTACCAAAACCATCTCCCCCAACATCGCCATCACCAACCCCCAATAACACCACTACCAAAACCATCTCCCCCAACACCACCATCACCAACTCCCAACACCATCTCCAACACCAACTCCCAGCACCACTATCACCATAACCAACACCAAACCCCCAACACCACCAGCAACCCCACCATCACAACCCCCCACCACCATCATAACCAACACCAACCCCCAGCACCACCACCATCATGACCAACACCAACCACCCAACACTACCACCAACCCCCTCCGAAATCACCACCATCACCAGCCCCCTCCAACACCAACACCATCACTGAACTCTCCACCGTCACCACCATCACCACCATTGCCGCCACCATTACCACCACCATTACCACGAAAACCGTTTTCCTCCCGCATAGCCACTCCCTCACAAAATCCACAAGCACCTCAACAACTCACCACGCCGCCCCCCCCCCACAGCCATCACTCACTCCCGTCACCGCCGCCGCCATCAACATCACCATCTCCGCCGCCGCACCGCCGCGCCAACGACCCAAACAACCCCATTCATCACGGGCCAAACATAAACATTTCATTAGATGAGCGAATCAATGGCGCGCGGGGACAAACGTATTGGGAAAGCCATTCCATGCGTCTTCTTGAAGCGCGCGCCAGATAACACGAAACGCCCCGAGCGCTCATTAAGGGCCTGGGTTCTCGCTCTCTCTCTCTCTCCTCGGCTGCCCACGACGAGCGGGCGTCAGGGACGGCGGCCAAGGGCCACGCAGCGAAGACTATTTGATACAAATACGCCTGAAGATGGCTGGAAGAGCGAGTCTCGTGTCCCGAGCCTCACTATGTAAATAAAGACATTACTGAGCAACTTTGATAACTCCTCCTTACTCGGGCTTGTGTTTAATCCCCTTGCTGTAGGTATATCACTGTCGTCGCGAGAAGTTTGGCTCGGGGGAGATGATGAAAATTACGCTGTAACATTAAAGGAAGCAGAACTGAATCTCACTAAATATCGCGATGAAAAGAAATTAAGTAAGGCTGACTAATAGTGACGGTTTTAAGTTCGCTGATGTGTGATATGCTCCTAACTTCGGAAGGCATTGGTGACTTTACAAGAAATCACCTGCAAAATCAATCATTTCGATTTGGCTGCAAAGGATGGTGCTCGGTGGTACCTGCCACTAGTGTTGCCTATTACTTCCTTGGCTTTCAGAAATGAACAATTCTCAAAGCTAACCAGACTAGTGGAGCTGTGAACGCCCATTCGAAATAGTCCAAATACCGCATCTTTTTCGCCCGTCCTTGGCTGTTCCTATCTGCGCCAGTGCGACGAGCGCGGCGTGGCTGGTCGTGGCACGACATGACGTGACATGGCACGACGTGACGTGACATGACACGACGTGACGTGACATTGCACATGACGTGACGTGATGCATGACGTGACGTGGCACGTGACGTGGAGTGGAGTGGAGTGGAGTGGCGTGGCCGCGGGCGCGGGCGCACGCATCACCACACACAGTAGCTGTGGAGTGATGTGGCTTGGCTTAGGCATAGCGTGGCGTGGCATTCTACCACACCGCAGCCGTGGCTGTGGGCGCACGCAGCAACGCACAGCAGCCGCGGTGTGGCGCGACGCGCCATCGCCACGCAGCCGTGTGGCTGTGGGCGCACGCACAGTAGCCGGGGAGCGGTGTGTGACGCGGCGGGAGGGGGCGGGGCGGGGCGGACCTGTTGACCTTTGCGCCCCCCTCCCAAACCGCAGCTGCGTGGGCGCCACTGGCTGCTCGCTGTCGCCGACCGAGAGCAACGCCCCACCGACCACCTGTTCTGTGCCACTCGCTGCCCTCCCTGCCTCTGCAAAGAAAGCCCTGGCCGACGCGGCACACCATCTTTCCAAAACGGCCAAGAGTCGTGCAGTGAAATTACTCACATTTTTTAGAAAACCAAAATTTTCGAAGTACTTTACATTTTGTGTCAACCTAAAAAAAATATAGTAATCGTACTGTGGGTGAGAAATACGAAATGCATTTTATACCACGAACTAAAGACTTAAGAAACACAGGGGAAAATGTATGCGCCTGTATATAGAAGTTGGAAAGATTACGTTGTAACATAAGTGATAATAAAATACATTGAAAACTGCGTTTTTCCACTTATTAAATTTACAGATAATGCAGTCTATTCCATTCACATATTTGTTCGCAGAATATTCTACGAAGAGAACGAGAACAAATATCTCAGACAGAAAAAGTATTACAAAAGAAAATAACAGCATTATTTGCACGAGTAAAAAACCATCTAATGACAGAAAAATTAAGGAACAAAAAGTATTTATCACATACGAGCACGCGCATACACACACACACACACACACACAAATAAAAATGGCGAAACGTATCTCCGAACCGCGCCACAACAACTCGCAAGCCCGGCAGCGCGAGAGTTCACTGATTCATCCGAATGATTCAGTGCCATTACGTGAAGCAGTGCAGAAGTTGAATCCGATTAATCTGCCACCTAATCCCATAAGCCTTCTTTGTGAGAGGGTGCAGTAGTCGGCACAAAGCCCCATGTCGTTGCAAACGGTGATTCGACAAAGGCATCTGCCGCCTTCCGGATTCGAGCAATTGGGATCGAAATACGAATTCATTACTCGTCACAGAACTTGTATAACGAATGAGTACGAATGCTTTGATCTACTTTTTATACGGTCGAGGTTCAATACGTCATGTTGAATTTTCGATAGCATTTTTTTCACTTCCATTCAAAGCCTTTCACCTATGTTTATGTCATTTGCCTTCTCTTGCAAGATACAATGGCAGTGCACTGAAACACATCTGACAGAAATTACTTTCACTCAGAGACGAAGCTAGGCTTGCACAAACGGTGCGCGGCACTGGGGCCCAGAATAAGGACTCCATGTTGATACTTTCTGGTATTACTTCCCTTGTTTGGCTTTCTTTGTGATGAAACCATATTAATGAAGAACTTGAAGTTTCTCAAACTTCCACTTTCCTCGAACTAATTTGTTCTTTTCCTTTTATTCTCTTGAACACTATGGAATATGTTGCAAAGAAACACAAGTAGAGTTAAAATATTCCCTACAGCCTTTAGCCGGTCCTATTTCTGCTTCATAGGAAGAGGATTCCGTCCAATTTTATTCTTCAAACATCCTATTTCGTTTCAGTCAGTTGCTTTTATCACTATCAATTCAATTTCTACTTTTGTTAGGTTTGGCATCAGATGCAATTACATTAAAGTTTGTTTACGAGTCAAATAATGTCGTCTTCTTGTTGGTATGTTTTGTTTTTTGATTGCTAACGATTTACTGCTCAATTCCTCATAATGAAGCATATATATTAAAACGGTTTTAAAAACGACAAAAGAAAAAATGAACAAGTGTATAAAAGTGTTCTGCGTGTCTTTTGAGCGTGATTCAACATACTGCTAAAACTTCTAGTGACATCGCAAGAAGTAACATAATTTTAACAGGTAAGAATTAACACTTTTTAAAATTCTGGAAGACGGGCTACCATTCCCCGCAACGAATTATGGTGAATTTCTGACAGGACTAACATTAATCATTTTTTATTATAATTATATGAAATATTACGGATGTGTAAATTATCGATCGAATCATGATCTTGATAATGATTATAATCATTCTCACATTGCATCGTATTGCATCACAACGTCTAATTTTGGACTAACTTACCGGTAGCAGTAGCTCAGTGCATCAACTGATGTCACTGCAGCGCTTCTAACCGGGAGGTCCTAGGTTCGAGTCCTGACGGCGGCAGGGTTTTCGACACTAGCTTTTCAGCTAGGCCGAATTCAGTCGCTGTCTGGAGGAGAATTCTAGCGGCCGGCTGCTCTGATCGGTAGTTTTCCGTGGTTTCTCCGATCAACACCAGGCGAATGCCGGAGCAGTACCCTACAAAACGGGCCACGGACCGCGCGCGATCTGTCTCTCCTCTTCCTTGTCCTATCCTCTCCTCTTACACACACACACTTACACTAACATGCACTACACTACCACATACTGCGGGAGACCGGTCGGGAGTTTAGAGCTTGTCCCGGCTGAGGCGGTGCCCCGCTGGTGGGAGAGTCCTGGTTAGGGGGAAACCCCACTAGCCGACGGTAGGTCGGCGCCGGATCTCGCCATCCAGCGGGGGAAGATCACCGCCATCTCCCGAGAAAAAAGCATGCACTACACTAACGGAACTAATGACCGAAGCAGCTGACGCGCCCGGAAATACGAAAAAATCAATCAATCGGACTAACTTGTCTACTCTGGTTATTGTATCCTATATTCCCAGGAAGTGCCACATTCCATTTTCCCTCTCGGCATACGTACTACTACCAAAATCGTTCAAATAAACGAAAGTGTAGTAAAAAATCAATCAGCTCAGTCAGCTCACCATGGTTCTCAAACGTATTACATAATCAACATTAATCAACATCTCTCCTGAATCCCCATTTGAACTCCATCTATTATGAATGTAATTCATATTCCCCCTTCAGAAACAACCCACACAAAAATTTCATATAATTCAAAACCCCGAAACCACGTCGAGCGTTCCCAGTCGCAGAACCGCTCGCGCTCTCCACTTCCATTCTCCTAACTAAACAGAACGATATTAAAATCCTTACAAATTTGGGGTACAATATTGCTATACTTCTCTTCCTCAAAAGAGAAAAAAAATAATCAGCAATCCCTCTGTGAACTTTCATTACATTCCGTAATCCCAGACCGATTCCGTGGCCTGCGGCACTGCACTGGTGGCTCACGACCCCACCCCCCACCCAGACCGCTACCCTCAGACCGTCGCTTTGATTTCACCGCACGACTGCCCCGCCTCAGTCGGCGGCGGCGGCGAAGGCAACATCGACGTCTGTGTCCACTGGCTTGCAACGCGCGCCGAAAGCTTTCGTCCTCCTGAACAGAAAATATGGACCTAAAGGGATCCTTTGTGCACATCACAAAAAAAAAGGTAACACGAGAATTCTCTTCACTTCATTGGAGGCGTTTCCCCCCTTGTGAGAGCGGCGAACGCCGGGAAAAGCAGAGCAGGAGGAAGAGGGACGAGGGAAGAGGAGGAGGAGGAGGCAAAGATGAAGGTTGGAGGCGAAAACCCGGCGCGTGTTCCCTCAAGAGAGTCCACGCTCAATTCGATAAACGCGTAAACACCCTTTATCTCATCACGTAGGTGCTGGAGGGGAATCGTCCTTTTTGCATCTCCCCTCACGAAGGCGCACAGCGGGTGCGGGACGCGACGTACGTCTATTACATCAGGCGAACAATGAAACGACAGCAAGATGCTATATTGTACTTTTATTGAAGCCTCGGGAACGCACGGGTCGCCGCATTCAATGTACAGCACTGAACATGAGTCTCGCGCATGATGTGTATACAGATGCGAGATGAAACGAAGTGAATCGATTTATGAGAGCAAAGACAGAGGTTTATTGTACTTCTTGTGTGTAAAGGGGAAAAACGAAGCCTGAGAGGAGTGCTTTGCTTGTATGTTACCTTATGCGATCCCGCTACACAACGCGATGTAGTATCAATGCTTATTCCTCTCGAGTTCTTAAGCATTCTCAGATTGACAGCATGAGATTTAAGGACTTCCTTATATTGAGCCACAAGGTGTGCGAATGTTGAAGATGCTTTAGTGTCAAAGGGTGAAGTGTTTCAGGCATGGTTACAACATGGAATTTAGAAGACGTTTTATTTTGATGTTAAAAAAATCGAGAAAAAAAACAACATAATTTTTGCTAATTTCTGGAATTACTGTAAGAAGCACCTGTTGACAACTGTAAATCACTGTCGTGCAATAATCAAATATGCTCGATGCAACTGATTCAATGTTCCCTCGTAAACAAGAACAGCAAATGTACGGAAATGAAAATGTCTCACAAATAAACGATATTAGAGAAGCAAAATCAATCCGGACACACATTGAATATATAATTGCAAAGCCACAATGTCTTTTCCTAACCATAAAGTTAAGTAGAGTACACGAAATACGTTATCTCTGAATGCTATAAAATCTAAAAACTCGTTCAAAACTCAGAACAAGTACCTGGCTTCGTCGCTCTTGCCGCTGAGGCTATTGTCTTCTAACCACCATTCACACACGCAGTTGCAGAAGGCTGAAGAGTTAGGGACTGAATGGTAAGGATAGGCGATTTAATCACATTTAGTGCAACAATGGATTATTTTAAAAGATTAATCGAAAATTTGAAATGATTGTTTTTACACAGATTAATTTACACATCGATTAATTCTTCCGATTTTTAGCTCGATTATTTTAATTCAAATATTAATTTTCAAGACATTATATGAAACATGAACATGAACATTATATGAAAATGAAAGCACATATACACTCTTGAACTTGGCAATGGAATTCCTCGTCTCTCTATTCGATATTATTCATTTACTGATCTGTTATTGAGATTTATATTAAATCAAAATATTTTTGTAAAAGCTAATTTTATTTATTTTCTCGTTTATTAGAAGAAAATAGAAGAATTGAGATTTGTTGGATTAAGTAGCTGCATTTTATTTGCGCAAAAACAGTGTATATTACGTTCTTCTGTACTTAATTTTAAAACGTTAATGTTATTTTAGTTCATGAACATGCTTTTTCTGATTTCATTAAAATAACTAAATTTGACTTGAACACAAAGTTTAATAAATAAAATTTAACAAGTCACAAAATTGAGAATGATTCGCATTCTTGTGATATATTGTCTTAAAATAAGTTACTAATCGGTTAATTAATTTATTACTTAAGCTCTAAGCTCCCGACTTACCTCCCGGTAGGGTGTGGTAGTGTGGTACACGTAAGTGTAAGTAAGGGGGCGAGGACAGCACACGGAAGAGGAAGGAAAGATCGCGTGGCCCTTGGCCCGATTGGGGTGGTACTGCTCCGATATTCACCAGGTGTCGGCCGGAGAAACCGCGTAAAACTATTCAGACATTTTTGGAAGGCTGGTTGTCCTCAACAAACACAGTTGTAACTCTCCTCACAACTGGATTTGAAGCAGCGAAATCGGTGGCGTAGTGGAGTTCGCTACTCTCTGAATGTGGAGACTCCAGAGGTGGCGCGAGAGCGATGCGTCATTTCCGACGTGGAATGCGATCGCCTCAGGGTTTGAGTCAGCACGAATCTCAACGCGAATCACTAGCAAGGCGTGGGTGCCGCACACAACTCAGCACACACAATAGTTAACACTTTAATATTTGTATTTTTCCTTGCTACATTTCATGGTTTCCAGCCATGCTGCCAGGAGCTGAACTTCCCATTAAAATAGTCAATGATGCTGCGAGATTTCGAAAAGCAGGAGCAATAACATTAACTGTTGCAGACACTTTATCTGGTCCATATAGTCTCTTTCACGCGTATCTCTTTCATGGATTAAAATTCTTGTAATTAATATTTTGCGTCAAAGTTATGATAGATTTCTCTCTCGCAATAACCCGTATTTCTTCTCTGCCGTCTTACTTAAATCGGAACGTCAACACAGAACCTACATACAGAATCTCGTGTTACTCGTCATATGTTGTTCTCTACTTCGTCAATACTACACTTCCTCATTTGCATACGATTCTCACGTACGAAAGTGTAAGAAAATATTTATGACGCAAGTAGGTCACTAAAGAGATGGTCAAACAGAAAACACGCTTCCTCTCACACGCAAGTACAAGCGAAAACCTTCGAGAGAGCGTTGTGAAATCATCTTTAGAGACACGAGTCTTATTAGAGTCAACTTGTCGACAAGTCTCCTCACGAGGAAGGGTATCGATGTCGATAAAAAGCTGCGTAATCTTTCACGCGTCATACAGCTCTGACGCTCATTAAGACGAAACTATCCGGTCCGAGGGAAAGGCGCTGCCGTCTGAATTGAAATCTTGGATGCAACGACTTTTTGTTACGTCAAAAGAACCGACACTCATTCGATAGTGTGAGAATCGACAGACACGTACGCAGCAACATAACAAGAAAGTTAGAAAAGAGAAATGTTACAAGCGTTAACTCTACTGATTGGGCTTATAGCCCGATGATGAAATCTAGGTTATCCTACGTAAGTTGTCAATTCCTATGTCAAGGCCTTGTCGAAGAAAAGAAAGCTTAACGAAATGTCAATCGATAGGTAAATATGAAAGGATTACGAATTCAACTTTTCATGTTAGATCGAAAGAACTTTGCTTTATGTAACATTTCATACCCCCTCATTTTGAGAATACTTAATAAGCAATAGTATTTTCATCAACAAAATGAGTTTATTTGGCGGTTTCAAACCACAAGTTGGAATAGAAACAAATGCGAAGTCTCCTCTGAAAATATTAAAAAGGTTTCATAAATCTGCACACAAAACAAAAGTAACTTTATTACGCGCTTCTGTTACAGAAATCGTTGTCCGTGCGCTCCCTACATCACATAAACGACTAAATTTAAGGGCGCAAATGACTTAATCCATCTACGGCGAAATACGTATGTACACTAAAGTCACCACCACAACATCAATTTATTTTCGAATTTCCTCGGCTTGCAAATTTGACAATTCCAAATAAATATTTCAAAAGTAAATAATAAATACACATATTATGGAGCTGTCGTCAAATTATTAAAATAGTCATTTGCTACGTAACAGTTCTCACAATCCGACCTCTCCGTTTTTGTAATAAAAATGAAAATATTTCACGATTTAAATAATAAACAATATGTTTGTACAGCTGTTCCGAACAGTGCACATAAATCGGTCAATCTCATCTCATAGATGCGAGTGTTCGCTGTTGTAAGTCTGGAGTTTGACGTGGTGTGGCACTGCAGCGAACGGGCGGGCGAACGGGCGGGCGGGCGGGCGAACGGGCGGGCGGGCGGGCGGGCGGGCGGGCGGGCGGGCGGGCGGGCGGGCGAACGGGCGGGGCGGGCGGGCGAACGGGCGGGCGGGTGGCGAACGGGCGGGCGGCGGGCGAACGGGCGGGCGGGCGGGCGGGCGAACGGGCGGGCGGGTGGGCGAACGGGCGGGCGGGGCGGGCGGGCGGGTGGGCGGGGCGAACGGGCGGGCGGGCGGGCGAACGGGCGGGCGGGCGGGCGGGCGGGCGAACGGGCGGGCGGGCGGGCGGGCGAACGGGCGGGCGAAGGGGCGGGCGAACGGGCGGGCGAAGGGGCGGGCGAACGGGCGGGCGGGCGGGCGGGCGGGCGGGCGGGCGGGCGGGCGGGCGGGCGGGCGGGCGAACGGGCGGGCGGGCGGGCGAACGGGCGGGCGGGCGGGCGGGCGGGCGGAGCAGGTTTGAAAGGGCGGCGCGAGGCGCGAGGGCAGGCAGCGCGCGCTGTCAAGATATCGATCGCTCGCCCGCGAGATACGACAGCGATTCGCGCCCGTGACGTCACGTGACCGCGGAGGTGAGTGCACCCGCGCCGTTCGCCCCCTCCCCCGGCCCCTCGTTACTTCGCAGCGACACACACAGGACTGACCGTCCTTTCAAGCACGTACTGCCTGTGTCCCCTTTGACGCTTTTACAAAATGCTCAATTACATGTCGATAATTTGAGGTGGGGGAGACCTGGTTTAGCATAACCGGCCTTTTGAAGAAGAGGTTTCTCTGGGACAAAGAAACCACCACCGACCTTATTTCTTTTAATTCATAAAACTCTGCGCATATTTCCTGGTAGTTTGTTACCGAGACAACACATTTTCTGTTCGTTTTTTGGAGAAGAAATACAAAATTTCAGAAATGGGAATAGTTACCTGATAGCTTATTTACATACTTATTTTTGACATACTGCACTGTTTCTATATATACAAGAGTAAAACGAAGCTTTCAATAATGCCTCTTTAATGAACATCAACACTGATCTCGGTCCTTACTATTTTACAAGCCAAGGATAATAATCATGATTTATGAAAATTTTTTGAAATTTCTGAAAACAACTATCAGTGAGCAATAATTGAAACAAACCATCCTTACATTTTGCTGGTCTCCTTTCCCCTCCTTACATTCAGCGTCATGCGGTCCAGATTCTCTGGTGGCCACCTAGACCACCTGTGTGGCCCCAAGCCACTCCCCTTATCCCTTCCCCGCTCCGCCCCGCACTTGCCACCCTGGCCACTCGAACAGCCCCGCATCATTCCTCCTGGCTCTCTTGCTGTTCCCCGCCCCTCCCCGCTCCGCCCCGCTCCCGCACAGCGCGCCGGCCCCGCGACATTCACCCTAGCTCCTTCCCCATTCCCCTCTCCGCCCCCCACCGCTCTGCTCGTCCCGCCCCCCTGCGCTCTACCCGCCGCGCTCTACACCGCTTAGCTCCGCCTCGCCTCACCACACCCTGCTATGCCCCGTTCCGACCAGCCTCGCCCCACCCGCTCCGACCCGTCCCGTCCGGCTCTTCCTCGTCCCGCTTCGCTGAGCTCTCCCCACTCGGCCCAGCCCCGCACCACCCCTGCCCACTCCGCCCTGCCCCGCTCCGCCAAGCCCACCCCGGTCCAGTCCGGCCCCGCCCCACCCCGCCCCGCCACGTCCCGTCCCGCTTCGCTGAGCTCTCCCCACCCGCCACAATCCGCCCCGCTCCGCCAGGCCCGCCCTGGTCCAGTCTGGCCCCGCCCCGCTCCGCCCCGCCCCGTCCCGTCCCGCTTCGCTGAGCTCTCCCCACCCGCCACAATCCACCCCGCTCCGCCAAGCTCGCGCCGTTCCAGTCCGGCCCCGCCCCACCCCGCCCCGCCCCGTCCCGTCCCGCTGAGCTGAGCTCTCCCCACCCGTCACAATCCGCCCCACTTCGCCCGTCCCGTCCCGTCCCGCCGAGCTCTCCCCACCCGCCACAATCCGCCCCACTTCGCCCGTCCCGTCCCGTCCCGTCCCGCCGAGCTCTGCCCACCCGCCACAATCCGCCCCGATCCAGTCCGGCCCCGCCCCCCTCCAGCCTCTTCCCCGCGTCGCGCCGTCAGCCGGGGGGCGGGCGCGGGCGGGCGCGCGCACCGATCGGAAGAGGCGACCTCTGTGTTTCCGGAGCGTGACGACCCGGTTGGGCGCGCTGCGCTGCAAGGGGACATTATGCACGCCTTACTTTGTCCGCCTGTCCCGCTGACCTTCTGCGCTCACAAAAGCGCGGGGGCGGCGATGACGCGCTCGCCAGCCGCCCATCCGAGGCCCCGGGCTTCGCTGCAATAGCCTCACCCGGATGACGAGCGACGGGAAACTCATCCAACCGGTCACAACTTCTATCATTGACGGACTAACCCACAAACATTTTACAGTATTAACACTAGCATTTCAATTTCATCAGGAAATGCACGACAGAAAAATAGTATCCATGTAAAATCATGCACTCATATGAAAACGAAAGGGAAAATATATCTATTACTAGAAATATATTTAAATCAATCCCGAGCAAACCCGAGCAAAAATAAAGATATATATTTAAATCAATCCCGAGCAAACTAAAAAGTTTAGTAAAATATCTTCACTTATCGGTTTTGAACAAGTGTTAGCCTACTCTCTCTCTCTCTCTCTCTCTCTCTCTCTCTCTCTCTCTCTCTCTCTCTCTCTCTCTCTCTCTCTCGCAATTCTTTTCAAAAT
Source organism: Teleogryllus occipitalis (assembly GCA_011170035.1). Lineage (NCBI taxonomy): Eukaryota > Metazoa > Arthropoda > Insecta > Orthoptera > Gryllidae > Teleogryllus > Teleogryllus occipitalis. The sequence continues at coordinate 40,459 of BLKR01004093.1, read as the reverse complement.
TAAAAAAAATAAAAGGAAAGAAAAAAGGAATGTTCATCTCTCGCTTCTATAAATTCATTATAATAATAATAATAATAATAATAATAATAATAATAATAATAAGCGTCGATAACCAAGTCCAAACCAAGACATACTAGAACAAACCCATAATTCCGAAAAAGTCTTTCATCTATTAGAATTTCTGCGTGGCGTAGCGTAAAACTTGACTACTAATCCAGTAGTGTGCCATGTAAAATACAGTGCATTACAGAAGCATTGCCGCATCCATAAGTTCGAATTTTTTAAAAATTATTTTTATTATTATTTTTATTTATTATTATTATTATTATTTATATTATTATTATTGTTATTTATATTATTATTATTAATTTTATTTATTATTATTTTTTATTTATTATTTTTTAAATTTTTTTTATGTATTTATTTTTTTGCTGCTATTTCCTCCTGTGATTTCACTCGTGGACAAGCGCAGCGCGGCGTCACGGCGACCGCCGCCTCGTCGGGCGCGCGTGCTCCGAGCCCGCGCCGTCCGCTTACGGGAGCGGCGACGTCATCGGCGGCGCCTGCGCGGTGGCGCGCCCCGCCCACGCCCCGCTCAGACACGTGGCGCGCCCGCCTCCCGCCGCCCACGCCCCCGCCCGCGCACGCCCCCGCGCCTTTGTCTCCCCGCGACACCAATCGGCGCGGAAAATGCATTCCGCCCACTTCCACACCAAAGCGGAACTACATCCTTTTCGTGTTGGGGTACGAAGCACTCCATTCCGGATGCTATACCCAAGTTCACATTAGAGAAGCATTGCCTCATCCACAAGTTGGATTTTTTTTCTCTTTTGTTGCTATTTTCCTCTGTGATTTCACTACTCGACAAGCGCAGCGCGGCGCGGTTCAAGCCCGACCGAGGCCTTCAAAAGCCTTCCTTTGGATGGGAAGTAAATCCGGCTGTCCCGTGTTGTAGATTTACTGCATGTAAAGATTCTCACGCTTAAAAAAAACACTAAGCTACATTTAGATCGCCTGTTTCGGCGCCCGAGTGATAACTTCTTTCTCCTCTAGATGGTGAAAGGAGCGTACCGAAATGTGCATGATCAGATGCAAGAGCGAGTCTGGGCCTGAGACTTGCCACGTATAATAAGCTATAATTGAATTGAATTTGAATTAACTACATTCATTTTACAAATCCTTTTCGCGTTTGATACGAAGCACTCGAATAATGATTACGTAACTCATACCATCATATACATCAACAAAAAGTTCAAAAATATAACATTCCAACATAGAGTCACTCTACTATGCATTTCCGGCTGAAAATATAGTTCACCAGTGCATTACTTTTCAATGTACAAAACAAGCGCCGTTCAGTCATGTTGTGACATACCGATATGTCACATGAATATAAACTAACATTTATTTGAAGACAATATGGTGGAATATGCATTAAGAAGTTTAGACGATCGAAAGGTTAGCTACATCAAAATATAACGAACGCATGGATTGGCTGGGTGAGAGAAGGACGGTCAAATGTTATGAAAAAAAAGAAGGGAGTTTAATAGGAAGCTTCGAGGGGTGAATCATGCAAGAAGAATTCATTCTGACCGGCATCGCGTGTCTGAACGGATCGTGGGTCGTGAGAGGGAGCGAGGTAGTGCAGATAGTCAGAGTCGGGTTATCAGATTGTGAAATTTGAAGGACAGCAAATAATATTGCAGATATTGCATGTGAAAGTAATATTGATGCATAAATTGGGACTTCGTCGGGAGTGGTAATCGAGTTATAGGTTTCGGGACTATGTCATAGGACGTAATCAGGACTGATAATTTTGATAGTTTGACACCATCTTGGATAGGAGCAGAAGAGGATTTCTTGGAACTTTGGACTACGGCAAGCTCGCAAGATATTTCGACTGAGAAGTCTTCGAGGGACATCAACGAAGAATAGATAAGTTAACCGCGGTATAAAATTCTAAATTCAAAGATATCTTGATCAAAGGCCTAACATTAAAATCATGTATTAAATTCACTATATTGTTTGCAAAAAGGTAACAATAAACTTTGTTAAATTTTGTTCTTTAGAAAAGAAAGTGATCTTTCATTTAGTCAATCCAAACAGTAATGAACTAGGAATTAGAATCATTCTAATTTCAGATTCCCAGCAGCGCTGTATAGTCTGCGGATTCTATAATCCATTATAAAGGTAATAAGGATTATATATATCGTGACCCATTGACCCAGCAAGCCGGACGCTAAGATCTTTGCGAGATATTAAAGTAGAGAGAAAATTTGTATATCTCAAAATGGCGCGCCAACGTGATGCATAATTTGTTATAATTTATAACAATTGGTGACACGGATAAAATTAGTCTTATAAATTATAATAAAGTGATCCAAAGGGAATCTGAAATTTATGGATTGACATTTGAAATTAATTGTTAATTATAAGAAAGAGCCAAGACCATTTCATTGGTGTGATTTTAAAATAATTTAACAGAGAGATTTTAATTTGTATTAGAATTCAAAATGGATACTAGGAGCAAAAAATTGCGTATGGAGAATGTTAATGTAGATGATATGGCGTCTGCTAATACTAATCCCGAGGGAGAAATCTCGCGTGAAATTATTGAGATTGAACCACAAGAAAAGGAAATAATGGCTGCACCGTTAGGAAATATGGACCCTAATAATTTAATTCTTAAAATGTTAGCAGAAATGAACGCAAAACTTGAGCATAATAATACTAAATTAGAGGGAATTACTTCAGATATGAATACTAAATTAGAGGGAATTACTTCAGATATGAATACTAAATTAGAGGGAATTACTTCAGATATGAATACTAAATTAGAGGGAATTACTTCAGATATTAATACTAAATTAGAAAAAAATAACGCTAAATTGGAAGGAATGACATCGAAAATGTCATTAGAATTGAAGAATTTTCGTCAGGAAATACACGAGGAAATAGTGCAATTACGGGTGGATACATCGGCTGAATTCAATATTATTCATTGTAAAATTGAGTCTTTTAATAATCAAGTCGACCAAATGCAGAGGGAATTAAAAGAATCTGGCGACAAAATTAATTCCAAAGTTAATAATTTACAGGAGAGCGTTGTGACATTGGGACAATTACATGACCAACAATGCGAAAAGTTGACAATCGTCGAATCGCGTGTAGATAACTTAAACGCAATGTCGCTTCAACATGGCGAAAAAATTGAAAACATAGAATCTAAATTAGTTAATTCGGATAGTAAATTAGAAAAACGAATACAGGAGGGACTTAGAAACATTAAAATGGTGCAAGAATCTGAATCTGGGAAATACATGTCGGACATTAAGGACAAGATTGAACAGTTAGAAAACGAATTCATACGTTCGCAGGGAAATATAGCAATGAATGCATCGGCGCTTGTAATACCAAGCCACCTAAAATTTCATGGTGATATGAAAGAACAACCGTGGTCGTTTATTTCAAAATTAGAGAATTATTTTATGATAAATAATATCCCCGAAAGATTAAAATTGCATATAGTAGAACAAGCCATGTCGTCCAAGGCACATCATTGGTTGACCTCTTTAGTACCGGAACCGACTAATTATAAGGAATGGAAGGATAAATTCTTAAAAAGATATTGGAACGAAAGCCACAAGTTTGATCTAAAATACAAATTAATGAGTGAAAGGTATAAGAAGGGTGGAGCCGAGAATATGTGTGACTTCGCAACACGTAAAATAGCAGCATTCAAGGCATGCGAAGACAGAATGGATAGCAATGAATTAATTAGAATTATTATTCGTCAGTTGCCTGTAAATATCCAAAATTTATTGTGGAACTCCATGCCTATTGATTCTGAGGATCTGGTCGAACGTTTAAGTCGATTCGACCAGACATTGAATAGTGATTATGATCGTAGTAACGGGTATCAATATAATGAAAGCAGGAACGAGAATAACAATGGAACGGGAAAAACAATGAATAATTACAACCGCCAAGGAAATTATAGCTCAGAAAGAAAGGATGACAGGGGAAATAGTACTAAAATGGAAAATAAAAAGACAGGAAACGGGTATCCGCGGAGGTTCAAAGAGGACAATAAACGGGAACATGTGGAAATTAATGCGATTGAACAGGAAAACTCCCAGTGTTCGAAGTAAATGGGCGGGATACTTCGAACGATGATAATGAGGGCGTGATGGTTCTTAAGGAGTTGAATAGCATTGAAGTATCGGCGGAAGATTTATTAAGGGAAGATACGGACGAACGGGCGGAGAATAGCACGTGTTTAATTTTGAAGGGGATATTTCGGAATATACCTGTAGACATTTTAATTGACACAGGTGCTAATGTTTGTGCAGTGTCGGAAAAATTATATGAGCAGTTAAAGAAAAAGGGAAATAAAATTGAGGAGCTACCCACTAGGAGTTTGGATATTCGGACAGCTAATGGAAGGCGCATCGAAACGAGAAGTCGGCAAATTTGGGTGGAAGTGGAAGTCCAAGGGATGACAATTCAGTTTCCGGCAATTGTAGTGAAGAATTTGATTCGTCCGATTATTTTGGGGATTGATGGCCTAAAAATGTATGACGCCAAGGTCGACATAGGTAACAGGAGTATATTGTTACGAGGTGACAAAGGGCAACAACATTGTTTAGGGATCAAAGACCAGGAGGGCGAAGATATGTGTATTTGCGATATTGCGGAACAAATTGAAGAGACCAGGGACCAGATCCACGCGGCAGCAGAGGGCGCGGTCGACGAAAACGGAATAGATGCTAGTGAAGCAATTGAAATGTTAGTCAATGAATATAAAGATATTTTTGGAAGTTCAAGGGAGCCGGTAAAGGGATATCAATTTAAAATTGAATTGATGGATGAGGAACCTTTTAATCTGAAACAATATCCAATCCCCCATGTATATAAAAGCGAAGTACGTAAACAAATAAACACGATGCTTGAGGATGGTATAATAAAAAAATCGATGACACCGTATGTAAGCCCAATAGTGATAGTTCGTAAGAAAGACAATAAGATCAGATTTTGTGTGGATGCTAGGAAACTCAATAGCAAGACCATCGCTCGTCATGAAAAACCGCCGAAATTAGATGAAATGATGTGGAAGGTAAAAGGAGCTCGGATATTCACGGGACTGGATTTTACTGCGTCGTACTGGCAAATTGGACTACACCCAGAATCGCAAAAATTTGTCAGTTTTTCATTTGAAGGCAATACGTATAGTTTTCAGAGGATGGCCTTTGGATTAAAGAATAGTGGCGCAGCTTTAATCAGTTATTTGGACGATGTAATACCGGATGAGCTAAAGGAAACTACTCTCATGTACGTCGACGATATTGTGTTATTCTCTACCAATATGTTTGAACATTTAAAGAAGTTGAAAAACTATTCGAAATCTTTCGGAAGTATAATTTAAAATTAAATATTGGAAAATGCCAATTCGGGAGGAGGAATATAAAATTTATGGGGCACGTCATATCGGATCAAGGAATGTCGATGCAAGATAAAAAGAAAGAATTGATTAAGAATTTTCCGCGACCTCGGAATGTAAGGGAAGTTAGAAGATTGATTGGGGTGTGCAATTATTATTCCCGGTTTTGCAAAGGTTATTCAGAAATAATACACCCAATAATAGAATTGCTAAAGAAAGGGAGGAAATGGGCGTGGGATACAAAATGTCAAGAGGCGTTTAAAAAATTAAAAGAACTATTTGAGAAGACATTTTTGATCAGTTATCCAGATTTCGACAAAAGAATGTATCTACAAGTGGATAGTAGTGGATTTGCCATGGGAGCTGTGTTGTTCCAATACGACGAAAAGAATAAGCAGAGAATAATCGCCCTAGAAAGTCGTGTTTTGACCCTTGGCGAACGACTTTTTACTACCAGTGAACGGGAAGCTTTAGGAATTGTGTGGGCTACGCAGAAATTACGGGCTATATTAATTGGACGACCATTTACCGTCATTACGGACCACAAGGCCCTAATTTTCTTAATGAGAAGTCATTTGAATAACGATAGATTGTTGAGATGGTCACTATGGCTTCAACAATTTGATTTTAACATCCAATATTGTGAAGGCCGTGATAACGTTTTGCCCGATTATTTATCGAGAATCAGGATAAAGGAAAAGGAAGGTAGTGTGGAACCCGATATTAATGCTATCCAGTTAACGGAAATACGACCGAAATGGACGAAGGAGGAATTAGCGAAAATTCAAAGAGAGGATCCTGTGGGGAGGCAAATAATTGAGCATTTTTCGGCGGAAGATAACGACCGACGGCAGGATGATCCGAAATTTTCAATGTGGAAGATGTACGAGGGGGTATTATTACATCGGATTAGGAAACGAGGGACGCAGTATCAAATTTGGATACCAGAAGCGCATAGGCGAGAACTGATTCTATCTACGCATCAACATTTCGGCCACTTTGGATGTAACAAAATCGAAGTAATACTAAGATCAAAATGCTATTGGAAAGGCATGGGGCGACAAATCCGTAAGCAAATCAGTAAGTGTGACGTCTGTCAGAAAACCAAACAGCCCAATAAAAGGTATGAGGGGAGCAGCAAAGCGATAATACCTACGTCAACTAAGGAAATATACGCTGTGGATCTTTATGGACCAATGCCGAAATCCAAATTTGGGAATCAATATTTGTTAGTAATAATGGATGTTTTTTCTAAAATCACAAAATTATATCCCATTAGAAAGGCGAATGCACAGAGTTGCATTACGCAATGCCACAAATTTTTTGAAGAATTCGGTATACCTAAAAAAATTATTAGTGATCTGGGGACGCAATTTACTAGTGGAAAATGGGAACAAGACATGGGAAGAATTGGTATCCAAATATGTTACACGACGGTACGGAATCCTCAAGCTAACCCCAGCGAAAGAATTATGAAGGAGATTTCGCGTTTATTTAGAGTCTACATTTCGGAAAGCCATAACCGATGGATGGAGGCCGTTCCAGTATTGAACTACGTTTTGAATAATGTTCCGCATGGGAGCACGCGAAGCACGCCTATAGAGGTCCACATGGGTAGGAAAGAAAAAAATGATCCGTTTCGAAGGATTAGGATACCACCAGATATAAGTGGGATCCCAGATGATGTGAGAGATACGCGAATAATTTATGACAATTTGAGGGAGGCAGCAGCCAAAAGAAAGCTAAAACAGAAGCAATGCTTTCGAGGCGAGTATAAGGAGGGTGATGAAGTGTTAATTAGAGTACCTCAAGTGTCGTCAGCGGATAAGAAGCTATTTTATAAATTTTTCCCGTTGTATAAAGGTCCGTACCGAATTTGTAAAGTATTAAGCAAGAATGCTGCGATTTTGAATGATGAAAACGGACGACAAATGGGAATATATAACTACAGGAACATGAAGCCGTATATGAGGGACGACACGCATGATTAAATATTCTGGTCATGACAGAGATTTGTAAATAGTTGTAAATGTTAGGAGTAATAGTTTTTCTTTTGTTATTGTTTTGTTATTATGTGTATTTTGTCAGTATGTGTAGGGAGTTTAATTTAATGTGTATGTGTATTCAATGAAGTTAATGGGGAGCAAATATTAGGCAGAAACGGTTATTAGAATACCTGGTGAAATGGTTATTGTTGGCACATTCCGAAAGGAAAATGTAAATAGTTTTAAGGCAGCAAGAAACAAGACCTAGTGCAATGCAAAGTGTAAAGTGTTAATGTCGTTTAGTGTGAAGAAGCAAGAAGAAAGTGTTCAGTTTTAGTCTTGTCATTTAGTTAGGTTGTAGCAAACCAAATGACGCTTGGAGAGGGGAAGCTGTGACATACCGATATGTCACATGAATATAAACTAACATTTATTTGAAGACAATATGGTGGAATATGCATTAAGAAGTTTAGACGATCGAAAGGTTAGCTACATCAAAATATAACGAACGCATGGATTGGCTGGGTGAGAGAAGGACGGTCAAATGTTATGAAAAAAAAGAAGGGAGTTTAATAGGAAGCTTCGAGGGGTGAATCATGCAAGAAGAATTCATTCTGACCGGCATCGCGTGTCTGAACGGATCGTGGGTCGTGAGAGGGAGCGAGGTAGTGCAGATAGTCAGAGTCGGGTTATCAGATTGTGAAATTTGAAGGACAGCAAATAATATTGCAGATATTGCATGTGAAAGTAATATTGATGCATAAATTGGGACTTCGTCGGGAGTGGTAATCGAGTTATAGGTTTCGGGACTATGTCATAGGACGTAATCAGGACTGATAATTTTGATAGTTTGACACCATCTTGGATAGGAGCAGAAGAGGATTTCTTGGAACTTTGGACTACGGCAAGCTCGCAAGATATTTCGACTGAGAAGTCTTCGAGGGACATCAACGAAGAATAGATAAGTTAACCGCGGTATAAAATTCTAAATTCAAAGATATCTTGATCAAAGGCCTAACATTAAAATCATGTATTAAATTCACTATATTGTTTGCAAAAAGGTAACAATAAACTTTGTTAAATTTTGTTCTTTAGAAAAAAAAAGTGATCTTTCATTTAGTCAATCCAAACAGTAATGAACTAGGAATTAGAATCATTCTAATTTCAGATTCCCAGCAGCGCTGTATAGTCTGCGGATTCTATAATCCATTATAAAGGTAATAAGGATTATATATATCGTGACCCATTGACCCAGCAAGCCGGACGCTAAGATCTTTGCGAGATATTAAAGTAGAGAGAAAATTTGTATATCTCAATGTATGCGATTTTTTTCGCCCATTTCCCTGAAAGCACATTCAGATGCGTGTATCAATGAGTAAATTTTAGAAACGATTCGCATTCATTAAAAGAATTTGTACCGAGGTTGTAGCATTTCGTATTATTTTGCCATACAGCCAAGCGATGAAAGTTTGCATTAAAATAATTTATTTATGTAGCTAATATTTAAGAGAAGCGCATTTCAAAACATAGTTAAAAAATACTATTGACACGAATTCATGAATTTCATCTATTGCTTTGATTAAAATTTGCTCTATTGCGAGTTTAATTGAAAGCTTGATAAAAATGACTAGTACGTACTTTTAGTTATTGGCTGTCCATGTACCGTAGATGAGCACGACAATTTTATAACATTTTTAGAGATTATCGGATGAAGCTAAATCAAAAAATGTTGCAAAATCAACATTTAGCCTCTAACTACACGCACTTTAGTAGCACTTGCTAGGCATGGAGAAGTAAAATCAAAATTTAAAATGTTCTTACTCAGACGTCCTCCCTTCCCTACACCCTGACGAATAAATGATACCGACGTCCCCTGGCTTTCTCATTCTTCGCCAGCCAAAAATAACATAGATGTCTTACTTGACAAACGGCTAACTAGGAAATCCCACATATAGCCAATATGCTTTACAATATGCGCAAAACTTTTCAAACTACACCCTTTCGTCAACAGAAATTCCTCCTTAGTACAGAAATTGCACTATTCCATCTATAAATTACTAATGTCCTACAATGGCATTTACTTGTCCAATATTGTGCAACAGCACCAACCAACCTATGAGTTTTACAGACCATTCAAAACCATTAAAAAAAACCTTGAAAGCCGCTAGTTCAATTCCAACTCACAAATCCACCAAGAACTTTAAGAACCACTATCTGAATTCGTTTCACAAACCTTTCAAAAATTTTATTCTCTCCTCCCAGCATGTCCCAACACTCCAATATTCAATCTCGGTTAAGCAGCACATCCTTCACGCATTAGATCAAGATTCCCCAAAGATATTTTTCACCCGCTCTAATTTATAAAATCATTTGCTTCATTTTCCTCACAAACGAAACCCCTCCCTCTACTTCTAAACAATAAATGCAAACTCGCCATAGTCAATTTATATAAATATGATTTTTTTTTAAATAGAGTAGGGTTATTTATTCTGAGACTCACATGGGCTTGAGGATGGCCAAATAAATTCATTGTATTCAACATTGTATCGATAAAAACAAAAACGAAAGTTGAACAAGATTTTTTTTTAAGCATTATCAGTTTGCGCTACAGCTCATTAGCCTGGCGGAACTGCAAGTTTGTCGCCGAACTGTACTGAAGCGTTGCTTAATTGTTTTCGAACCATGATAATTATCTGGTCGCCTGAACCGCTCAAACGTACAGTATCATGTTAATATTGTATATTGTTATTTACGAATACGAATAACGGACTGTACGTATTTGGTATTTTGGGTCGATTGTTCGACTTTGCCGGCTAGCTAATGCCTTGGTCTAATTTAACTCCCTCGCTTGGGAGTAAGAAAGACTTGTGGCGAACACGTATTCCTTTTACCGTAATTAGCAATCTCTGCATGCCTGAGCTTTTCTTCGTTACACAGTTAAAGAAACTCAGACGATTTTAAATGAAAGCTACAACTCTATTTTTGCCCGGTCCGGGAATCGAACCCAGGTGCGCACCACGGGAAGCTAGTAAGTGCCATCGTAGATGATAGACTCCAGACACATATTTAAGGAACATAAGTAACCAAGTACAGTTACAGAAATATATCCTGTGGCAGTAAATTGGTATTTCAATAAAAAAATCGTCTGAACGCTTCCGCGAATAAAATTACGCTCTCAATAATCTAAAACTCCGAAATGCGTTGCCTATCGGAGCCTTTCATATTTTCGAAGCCACATCACGAGTCAAGGCTGCGTCGATGGCGATTGGTGTCGAACACGAAAGTGTTGGACGGTCTGACAAATCCTGTTGGTCGGAGGATCAACTTGCCAGACGTGTGAGCTCACAAACACGCGTCGCCCGTCGCATTCCTAGGGCGCGCGAACGGCGCAACCAGACACCGGCGCCGTGCCAGGCGAACGCCACGCCCACTTCTCTCACCCCAGCCCCGGCACGTGCGGCCCTCAGCTCGCCAGCGCTCACCTGCAACAAGCACAGAACTACGTTAGAGACAAAAGTAGAAGCACTGGCATAATGAAGTACAGTAATAACCAGGGCTCCCATTCTGATGGCCTAAAATTTATTTGAAAAGGACCAAAAATGACTATAAAGGAAGAGGAAAATGACAAAAAAATGACTATAGAGGAAGAGGAAAATTACCAAAAATTAATATAAAGGAAGAGGAAAATGACCAATAAATAACTACAAAGGAAGTTGAAAATGACCAACAAATGACTATAAAGGAAGATGAAAATGACCAATAAATGACGTAAAGAGGAAAAATTACCAATTTTTTTAAAAAAATACTCAAAAATTGTGTATGAGAATGTTTACTTAATCAATGAATTTTAAAACGTTAAATAAATGTAAAGTCTAGGAGAAAATGCAATCCTTAGCTCCCACCTCCTAAGTGTCTTTTGAAGAGTCGAGGAAGTTTACAAAGATCCATGTAATTTTGCAGAGTTCGAGTCCACTGCAGTAGTCAATTTCATCATGAACTGATGATACAACAGGAAGTTTCTTTTTGATGTGTCATTGTAAATTCATGAAACATTCACTAACAAGAAACACGAAAAGGAAACAAAATACATAAGAATGATATAAATGACGGAAAGGTAAAAAAAGAGGTAAAATTGAAAAACGTCAAAAAGTGACCCAATAACTTTCTATACTATACTATACTATACTATACTATACTATACTATACCAATACTATACTATCACCTTTATGTCATGGAGAACATTTATTTACAAGTTCGCTAAGTCTCTAATGCACCAATGAAAAGATGACATGTCTTCAGAATCCCAGCTCTGCTGACATCTGTGTGAAAGCAAGTGTGTGTCACCATTCTTCCCTCAGGAAATGGTGCAAATACTCACTTCAGTGGTAGAACTGACCCGTCAATTCCACGAGTAGAAGCAATTCAAACGTTTACCAGGAAGCTAAAAAATATTCGCAACATTAAAGCAATGAATCTACAACTTTTAAAAGGAACTTTGGCACATGGGCACTATGAGCATTAACTTTTTAGAACTATTGTTTTTTTAAAGAAAAATTAACTATGAAGATTCTTTAGCTGAACGAAAAAGTAACTGAAAAATGTAACAAATCTAGGCGGATGTATTATGTTGAATAGCAACAAAATAACCTTGGTGTTCATCGCACCAGACAACTCTTTGAAAACCCAAACAACATTCTCAAGCTCTCGTCAACAAGCTTATTTTCCTTTAAAATAACGTTCCCCAATTGCTATCAAGCTGCACGAACCACAACCATTGACTCAAACCATACAACAGAATACAAGAAACTTACGTCTCTCGTTTTGAGCTCACGTTGCGCTTAATTACTTTTATGCACACATTTTTTTACTATTTCATTCACGTATAGTATTCCCTGAAATTGGCAGAGTACACGAACTTCAAACGCAAATTCCCTAATGCACAAGTATTTGTAAACATCAAATGGATCGCACTAAAAACTGGAAGCGGAAGCATCAGATTGCATAACCAATTAACTAGAGACATTTCCCTCGCCGTCTACGTCCATTTCCTAGTAAATGCATTAGTTGGATGGAAGTGCTTCGAGCCCCGGTGGCCGGGTGGGGGAAGGGGGTGGGAGGCAAAGGCAAGGGCAACGAGCGCCTCGGCCGACGCGTCGCGACGCCGCAAAAACAAACAAAAGACGAAGCGACGGCCGGGCGCCTCCGACGGCCCGCAACGCACCCTACAGTGGGCCTGGCTTAGGTGACTGTGGTTGGTTGGTGATTCCGGACGCGTCAACGGCTTAGGACATTAGTCATGTAAGTGTAGTGCACGTTTTTTTGTCGATAGATGGCGATGATCTTCCCCTGATGGATGGTTAGACGCGGCGCCGACCTACCGTCGGCTAGTGGAGTTTCCCCCTAACCAGAACTCTCCCACCAGCGGGGCACCGCCCCAGCCGGGGCAAGCTCTAAGCTCCCGACCGGTCTCCCGGAATATGTGGTAGAGTAGTGCATGTTAGTGTGTGTGTGTGTGTGTGTGTGTGTGTGTGTGTGTGTAAAGGGAGAGGATAGGAAAAGGAAGAGTAAGGAAAGCGCGCCCAGTCTGTGGCCCGTTTGTTAGGGTAGTGCTCCGGCATTCACCTGGTGTTGATCGGAAACCACAGAAAACTACCGATCAGAGTAGCCGACCGCTAGAATTCTCCTCCAGACAGCGACTGAATTCGATCTAGCTCACAAGCTCTGTGGCTTGAATCCCGAGAGTGTCAAGATTTTCAACTGTAGCTTCATACCAAGGTCGAGTTCAACCGCTGTCTGACGGCGAATTCTAGCCGCCGGCTGCTCTGATCGGTAGTTTTCCGTGGTTTCTCACGGCAACATCAGGCAAATTCCGGAGCAGTGTCCTATGAAACGGGCCACGAACCGCGCACGATCTTTCCTTACTCTTCCTTGTCCTATTCTCAACCTTACATACACACAAACTCGCATGCACTACACTACCACACATGCCGAGAGAACGGTCGGGTGTTTATAGCCTGTCCTTGCGGGAGCGGTGCTCCTCTGAAGGGAGTTACCTAATTGGGGGTGGGATATCCAGTATCCGACGTGTAGGTCGGGGCCGGATATCGTCATCCAGCAGAGGGATCGTCACCTTCCACGATAAAAAACATTCACTACACATAAGGGAATAATAATCGTTACAGTTGACGCTCCAGGAAATAATCAACGTACAGTGAACAGCTGTGCCCCTTCGGGGCGTACGACTTTGAAATATTATTCTATCACTAGTGGACAAGGGTGAAATGAACGAATAAATAACGCATATATGGAATATGCAAACTACTTCCCTTAAAAGGTTTTGTAATATTTTTCCACTCTTTTAAAACTTTTCTTTTTTATACGTTCCAAGCGCTGAATAATTTTCTCTACATTCTTCAAATTTTCCTGTAATGTCAAACTGGTCAATTATTTTTATCCTCTTCATGTAGCATTTAAAGCCTAATGAGAGCTTAGGATCTGTTTTACAAAACGTAATTCTTAAGATTCCACGGTAATTATCAACAAACAATATACCATCCAATATTGCAAAAACATCAAACAAATATCAGCATAAAACTCTACCAAAGTAATAAATTTAATGGTTAATAACATTTTCTTATTCCAATGACATTACATCAACATTCAGGATCGAATATATTTAATATAGCAATTGATTGATTAGCCAACGGTACCAAAAAAGCAGGCTTGGAAAATAACAAACACACGGGGACATTCTCAGTAGATCGCCATATAACGCTCAGGTTGTGTAACGGAAAGTGTGGGAACTCCCAATTGGACGATATCGTAACAGCTGATCAGCCGTCATCAGCCAGGTAACAGAAACCGAAGTCTAACTCAGAGTAATATTTAAGAAAACGGTGCGTTCGCTCAGAAGCTTCGTTCGTTTGGCGACCACAGCTTCACGTATTCGCCCCACAGCCCGCAGCGTGTACAACTTCTTTTGACCCGCATAACTGCAGCCATCAATCGGCGGGCAGCTTCACCATTAGCACCGGCCGCGGAGGCAGCGACGCCGGGAAAGGAAGCGGGCGCGGCGGCGGCGGCCCTTCATTAGCAGTCGCCCCCGTCCCCACGCCCCGCCCCGCGCCCGGAGAAATTAATTCCGCTGATGAAGAAATACACGGCGGTGAGCAGCGAAAGATGACCGCCACGCCCCGATTTAGGTTGAGGCGCTCGGTTTTCACAACTTCGCGCTCCGTTCTGTTTCATGCAGAGCACTCTACATGTGTTGTTCAATTTGGAATGGGTTTAAGAAGTCGCTTAGCTGAGAGAAACATTTGAAACCAATCGTTTAAGCAGAAAACGCACCATTTTTGTGACTTATTTAATAATGGTGTAAGAATCGTACGGTTTTGCAATACAATAATGACATTTGCTTATTTGTCAAACTGGCTACAAAATGGCTTTCAATCAGGTCTGTCGTATTTCAGCTCGTTCTGGCTGATTTCTTGGTATGTTGAAGGTTTTCTTTGATTCGAAATATCGTTAGAGATGTAAACTGTTTATTTGTTTCAAAATTCCGATCTATGTTGAATAAGAGACAACCAATTACCTCACTCGGTTCCTCAGACTAAACGAAACCGCTATTATACGACGATTTTTCCAATGGTGCCTGGGACATTTCATCAGCTGTTACGGTGACATCCAATTGGGTCCTTACAGGTCACTAATGAAATCACTATGGTGGCGCTCAACCTTCCGATTGGATGCCACCGTAACAGCTGATTTACTTCACGGGCAGCTATGAATAAAGGCACCACAGACCGGCGCGGTAGATCCGCAGCGGATGCGACGCGGAAAGTTCCGACCTAGAGACGGCCGCGGAATTCGCGGGCCGTTCACACCGGAGCGTCAATTATGAGTCAGCGTTTGGTGACGGTTGGCAAGGTCGCTCCAGCCAGAGGGGAGCGAAGAATTCCGAACGCGGGCGGACTTCCACGAAACTCGATCTGCAGCGGAAGAAACGCGTCTGACTGCGTTACAAATTTCGCCGCCGATTAAACGCTGCCAATCCCTTGCCGCGACGCGCGCCAGCCGCGCAGGTCTGAGCGAACTCATAAGGCAACACGTGGCGCGAAACTTCCGCTGCGGCCAATCGGCGCAGGCTGCGGATCTTCCGCGCCGGTCTGTGGCGTGATGCGCAAAGCAGCCGTGTGACCCCGCCCCGCCCCCGCGAGCGCCCGTCGACGTCGCTCGCCCGCACCCTGATGGATGGGGCCGAGGGCGCGCCCCGCGCCGGGTGACGAACCCTGCCCTCCAGCAACGACGCCCCGCCCCGCCCCGCGCGCCCGCCCCCGGAGGAGTGATTATCGGTCGTCGCCTGGTGCACACGTGCTCATCGACGACGACGACGACGGCGGCGGCGGCGGCGGCAGTGGGGGCGGCGGGGGCAGCGGAGCGGAGAGGGGCGGCGGGGCGCCGGGCGGCGGCGGCGGGGCGGCGGGGGCGGGGCGGCGGGCGGCGGGCGGCGGGGGCGGCGGGGCGGCGGGGGCGGCAGGGGCGGCGGGGGCGGCAGGCGGCGGGGGCGGCGGGGGCGGCGGGGGCGGCAGGGGCGGGCGGAAGGGCGGCGGGCGCCGGGCGGCGGCGGGGGCGGGGCGGGGCGGCGGGCGGGGCGGCGGCGGGCGGGCGGCGGCGGCGGCGGGGGGCGGGGCGGCGGCTGGGGCGGCGGGGGCGGTGGAGGCGGCAGGGCGGCGGGGCGGCGGCGGGGCGGCGGCGGGGCGGCGGCGGGGCGGCGGCGGGGCGGCGGCGGGGCGGCGGCGGGGCGGCGGCGGGGCGGCGGCGGGGCGGCGGCGGGGCGGCGGCGGGGCGGCGGCGGGGCGGCGGCGGGGCGGCGGCGGGGCGGTGGCGGGGCGGCGGGGGCGGCGGCGCAGACGAAGGAGGCAGCAGCAGGCCCCTAATGATCGCGCGCGGTGCAGAGTTTGCGGAGTGGGGTACTGCCGAACTTTCTCCGATATGCACGCAGGCCATTTCCTGTACAAACTCATTATGGAACATTGTGATACACACGGTATAAAGTGTTGAGCATACAGAACTGACCACGGACACCGTGAAATTTCGGTAGTTCGCTATGTTGCCTGCGTAGAGAAAACATTGCGAAACAAGGTCAAATTATCAATTTTTTCATTAACTAAAAAGTAATTCTAATTAATAATTACTAATATTTTCACGTCACCCTTTATGAGAACACATTTAAATTTTCGCGATAATGATTATTATATTTTTAAAGAGCCATCTGAAGCAGGAGTCACCCCAACCACTAGTTTTATAAAAGCCTTAGGAATAGTTCATACTGGATAAAGCATTCGATGTTTTTGGAATCACGCGCAAAGTTAAGGTGTTAATTACGATATTCCCACACAAAGAACACCCTGGGCATCATCCACTCATGTTCATATTTGCCCTCCCATCACGGTCCATTTCATCAGCAACCGTTCGTGTTCACTTCATATCGGCCCGATCCCGACCGACCCACGCCCTCTCGCACATTTCCCTGCCGACGAACCGAACGCTCGCGCTGGGAGGGCGGGTGGGCGGGGCGGCCCACGCCCGAGTAGGCGCATGTTTTATGCACGCTCTGCTAAATGCTCCGGCGATTCCGAGCAGCGCGCGCCTCCACGGAGGGACTACCGCCCGCCCGGCGCGGCCCACAGCCAGACGGACTGACGGACGGACGGACGGAGCCGCTTCGCTTTTTATGGATCCCGTCCGTCCGTCCGTCCGCTGCGAACGCCGGCCGCCATCCGAGCAGATGGAAGAGGACGATGTGAGCGAAAACGCGATGGTTCAATACGGAACAGTGGGGTTCGATTTTATACACCGATGATGCGCACAACTGACAAGAAAAGCGGAATGAGAAAAGACACTTGTGACACAATAGGTAAAGATGATGAAATTTCGCGATAATAATAAAAAATGAAGAAACTGTATACTACCTACGCACCGAAAGAGTATCTTGGAAGTGGAAAATAGTAAGGAAGGGTTTTGAATCTGAAAAATAATCGAAAGCGATTGAAAGGATAAATATTACATCAACAAGCATTTTGGGGAATGATGACCAAAGATAAAACAAGGCATGAAAAAGGAAACGACCTCTTAAAAGAAAAGAAGTAGTAGAAGGATAGGGGACAGGGAAGAGAAGAAACTGCACCATATGTTGTCCGCTTTCAGAATTGAAAGACAGAAACCAAACGACTCTGGACGGGAACCCATGAAGTACGCAAGGCAGAGGGGGTGAGGAAGGGCAAAGCGATTACGAGCTGCAACTGATTGAATGATTGATTTTTTCGTGTTACCGGGCGCGTCAACTGCTTTGGTCATTAGTCCCGTTAGTGTAGTGCATGCTTTTCTCGGTAGATGGCGGTGATCTTCCCCCGCTGGATGGCGAGATCCGGCCCCGACCTACCGTCCACTAACGGGGTTTCCCCCTAACCAGGACTCTCCCAACAGCGTGGCACCGCCCCAACCGGGACAAGCACTAAGCTCCCGACCGGTCTCCCGGAATATGTGGTAGTGTAGTGCATGTTAGTGTAAGTGTGTGTGTAAGAGGAGAGGATAGGACAAGGAAGAGGGAGGACAGATCGCGCGCGGTCCGTTGCCCGTTTTGTAGGGTACTGCTCCGGCATTCGCCTGGTGTTGATCGGAGAAACCACGGAAAACTACCGATCAGAGCAGCCGGCCGCTAGAATTCTCCTCCAGTCAGCGACCGAATTCGATCTAGCTGAAAAGCTAGTGTCGAAAATCTTGGAACCTAGGAGCTCCCGGTCAGAGGCGCTGCAGTGACATCGGTTGATGCAACCACTCTCGGTGAGCTTCAACTGGACAGGGTCAGGTGCAACAAAGCGAAGCACCAAGCGGGTAGAGACGGTGGTGGCGGCGGAGGGAAAAGGGGCGCAGTATATTCCAGAGGCTGTATATTGTATAGCAGTTGTGGCGCCACGGTCCGGCGGGGAGGAGGGGAGGAGGGGCGGAGTCGGCGGTGTGGGCGCGGTTGGCGGCGACGGCGTGCGGGGTCGTGCGGGGGCGGCGGCCACGACCGCAGCGCCTCGCTGCGGCCGGCGCCCGAGTGGGGAGCGCTGTAGCATGGGCGTCGGCAGCTCGCCCCCCGCCGCCCCTCGCGGGCGCGCAACACGCTTCGCGTAAAAACCACACCCCGCGCCGCAACACGAGCGTCGATTGGCGTGAGAAGGGCCGTTGAGAGCAGACGTCCTGCGAGATGCCGCCACTCAACACCGCCACCACAGGAGAACGCAATCACCCGAAAAATTACTAAAATGGAAATCTATTGGACCCCAACACCATCACAACGAAATCACCCCAAAAAAATACCAAAATGGAAATCTATTGTACCCCGACACCGTCACAACGAAATCACCCCCAAAAAATTACCAAAATGGAAATCTATTGTACCCCAACACCGTCACAACGCAATCACCCCAAAAAAATTACCAAAATGGAAATCTGTTGTACCCCAACACCGCCACCACAGAACAACGCAATCACCCCAAAAATTTACCAAAATGGAAATCTATTGTACCCCAACATCGTCACAACGAAATCACCCCAAAAAATTACCAAAATGGAAATCTATTGTACCCCAACATCACCACCACAGAAGATCGGAATCACTCAAAAAAATTACCAAAATGGAAATCTATTGTACCTCAACACCGCCACCACAGAAGAACGCAATCACCCCCCCAAAAAAAATTACCAAAATGGAAATATATTATACTCAAACACCGCCAACACAGAAGAACGCAATCACCCCCAAAAATTACCAAAATGGAAATCTATTGTACCCCAACACCGTCACAACGAAATCACCCCCAAAAAATTACCAAAATGGAAATCTATTGGACCCCAACACTGCCACCACCACAGAAGAACGCAATCACCCAAAAAATTACCAAAATGGATATCTATTGTACCCCAACACCGCCACCACAGAAGAACGCAATCACCCAAAAAAATTACCAACATGGAAATCTATTGGACCCCAACACCGCCACCACAGAAGAACGCAATCACCCGAAAAATTACCAAAATGGAAATCTATTGTACCCCAACACCGCCACCACAGAAGAACGCAATCACCCCCAAAAAATTACCAAAATGGAAATCTATTGTATTCCAACACCACCACCACCACCACCACCACCACAGAAGAACACAATCACCCCAAAAAATTACCAAAATGGTAATCTATTGGACCCCAACACCGCCACCACAGAAGAACGCAATCACCCGAAAAATTACCAAAATGGAAATCTGTTGTACCCCAACACCGCCAAAATGGAAATCTATTGTACCCCAGAATCAGTGAAGATGCATTTGGAGAAGAAACACAAAGTTAAAACATTGCTCCACCAGCAGCGCATCACCCCAGCCGGGACAATTTGTAGACTCCTGACATGTGTGGTAGTGTATTACATGTAAGTAACTCTTTAACCGTTCCTCCAGTTTTGAAGAGAAATGTTTTTCTTGACTGGGAAGGATCTGTTAATATGACCAATTCAGGCACAATGGTTCCAAAATATTAGTACTTTTCGCGTAATTTTGAATCAAATCGTGTCATTTTAAACGTTTAAATGATTTTCTGAAAAACTGCTCCACTTTTTTTTAAATATTTGAACGGATAGAGAACAATATAATGAATCATGTGGGACAACTGCTATTTTTTTTAAAAAATACACAAACCTGTACACGCTCGTACTGGTCATGGGCAAAGAGAGACATTGCAGTGACTGAAAAATGTGAATATTTTTCCACTAAATGCATTGAAAAGCTCTTATTAAAAAAACAACGCAAACCTCGTCGTCAAATTTAAAACGCACTTACTAGAAGTAAACAAATATGTTCGAAAATACATAGATTCTATTCGCCAAAACTTTACTTAACGACAAATGGTCTGTAAAGTCATTCTAGAAGTCCTCCAACGAGGGGAACTATTTTTAATTAGCAATATTATCTCATGCCATATAACACAATTCTATTGAAAAAACTTCATTATCAAGTTATTTCCAAGCTGTGGTAGAAGACCTTTTCATTCGAACAAGCATACCATTCGGAGGAACTTCCCTAGTAATAAATGAAGAAATATTCTTCCTAAGCAAGGCAGACTTAAGTCATAAAGAGGAACAATTAGTTTAAGCTATAATTATTGCCATTATTCGTAAAAAAAAGATTAACACGCTGGATTTCGTTTTGTAAATCATTCAACTTGCGTAATTAACTTGTAAAAAGCGTACGTGTAACTTGTTGAAAAATACGCAACAAATATTTACTTAACTCCATTTCATAACCAAGCAACTTTAACTACCATTTACAGGGAGCTTGAATGATTGCAAAGCTAAGCCGTAACTCTTCGAAGACTGTGCTTGCGAGTACAGTTATCCTTCAATGCGTGCGAAAACGACACAAATACTCTCAGACATTGAAACAACCAAGCGCGAGTGTCTTTCTCAAGGTTTATTAACTCACTCTTTAGTGTTGCTCATTGCATACATCATTTAAGAGCCTCCAGGAAACCTGGAGCATGCAAACAAGGAAAACATTACGATCCTGCAATACACGTGCTGGCAAGCTACCTCTCAGTCACCGCCATTAGCACTTCCTGGATCACTGTCGTGTCCACCTATCGACTATACACAAAAACATTACTCTGAGTACGTGCTCTTACATATACAAGACTTAATGAAAGGAAATTACTGACGAGTTAGTCAGATAAGTTTGTCATTTTCTACAAATCACAATACACATTTTACACAAAGGACGATCGGAAGATGTGTAAAGTAATAATAGCATTATATTCGAATGTTCTCAATTGCTGAGGAAAACGCATTTTCAACGTGATCTCAAGTATTATGTGAATGCAGTGGCGGCTGGTGCCGCAACAGACTGGAGACTACATCGAATGACGGAAATGCAATTTTCAAAACGCATAATACGAGTATATAATAAAATTGTAATTAATTAAAGAAGGACGGCCAACTTAACACGAAGAATTCATCAAGTGTACATTCTGAATCAATAATGGAATTTCAAAGGCTTACTACATACTCGTACAGTAAAACTTCCTCAATAAGGAACGTGTATAAAGCAGAAATCAGTCTAATGGGAACATAAATCGCAGTCCAGCCAAACACATATTCTGCAGTATTACATAGCATAATGCGCAATCTTGTCTACTACGGAAAAAATATTGGTTCCTTGAGATTCTGCATTGAGCAACTTTTACTGAACAAGTAAACTGGTTGAAGACCAACAATAATTTCCCGACTTTTAACGCCACCAATCCCTCAACAGCGTCATCGGCTCGTCGCGGGACAGTACAGCGACTGTCAGAGTGACGGGTATGATGAAAAGAAAATGGAATGCTTACTACATACTCGTACAGTAAAACTTCCTAAATGAGGAACATATATAAAGCAGAAATCTGTCTAATGTGAACATAAATCGCAGTCCAGCCAAACACATATTCTACAGTATTACATTGCATAATGCGCAATCTTGTCTACTACGGAAAAAATATTGGTTCCTTGAGATTCCGCATTGAGCAAGTTTTAATGAACAAGTAAAATGGTTGAATACCAACAACAATTTCCCGACTTTCAACGCCACTCAAGCCCTGAACAGCGCCATTGGCTCGGCGCTGGCCAGTCCGGCGGCTGCCACAGTAAAGGATATGATAGAAAGAAAATGGAATTTCAAAGGCTTACTACATACTCGTGCAGTAAAACTTCAATGAGGAACGTGTATAAAGCAGAAATCTGTGTAATGTGAACACAAAATCACAGTCCAGCCAAACACATATTCTACAGTATTACATTGCATAATGGGTAATATTGTCTACTACGGAAAAGCAAATTGGTTCCCTAAGATTCCGCATTGAGCAAGTTTTAATGAACAAGAAAAATGGTTGAAGACCAACAACAATCTCTCTACTTTCAACGCCACCAATCCCTCAACAGCGTCATCGGCTCGTCGCTGGCCACTCCAGCGGCTGCCAGAGTGACGGGTATGATGAAAAGAAAATGGAATTTCAAAGGCTTACTACATACTCGTACAGTAAAACTTCCTGAATGGGGAACGCGTATAAAGCGGAAATCTGTCTAACGTTAATATAATTCGTAGTCCAGTCAAACATATATTCGCATTTAGCAAGTTTTAATGAACAAGAAAAATGGTTGAAGACCAACAACAAGTTCCAGACTTTCGACGCCACCCAAGCCCTCACCAGCGCCATCGGCTCGTCGCTGGCCAGTCCGACGGCTGCCAGGGCAGAGACGCAAGCGGCGGCGCGCCGTTGAAGGAGCCGTTGACCCGGGGCATAGCGGAACCGACGGCGGCGGCGGCCAGCAGGCGCAGAGTTAATTACCGCGATGCTTATCGAGAATTGTCAACAGCCCTAAACATCTCGCAGCCGTCGGTCGGCGCCGCACGCGAGCACGCGGGCTCGCCCCCCGTCCCGCAGGGGGCGCGGGTGGCAGATGCGTCGCCGCCGCCGCTGCCCCCTCCCACCGACGCACACGTCGAGATAGCGCCCACCAACTTCCCAGCCGCTGCTCGCCTTTTTGGTTTTCATTTCACTGCACGTTTTAGGACTTCAGTTACAAACACATAACGGCAAAGGTGACTCGGGGCATAAACCGATGTCACTGCAGTGACCGGAAGGTTTCACGCTTCAAGTCTCGACGGTGGCAGGATTTTATAGTGTGGCGTCATGGAGAAAAAACACACAGACATTTACCAGTATGTTCAAGTTTATTTACACGTACTTACAATAAATAAATTCTGCTCCGAAACTACACACTTTTGAGTATTTCCCTGTGGATACCCCACATAGCTAGGGAGACCCCGCCTCCACTGACGCTTCTCCCGCGCCACTTCCGTGACCTCGTCACCCGTGCAACAGGCACGACACGCTCCAGCCTGGGCGTAAAGTTTTGCGCATCGCGCGAGGTTTCCACAACAAAACCCCCATGTGAGCTCGTCGGCTCGATTTTATACCTAGAGTGTAGCCGTCACGTGACCGTCCTTGGTGTAGGAGGGAGGCTCGCGTCTACCACGTGACCTTCCACGTCAAGCTGGCGTCCACTTGGTCTAAATATATCCCAACGCCGGGGCGCCAAGCTATTCAGCCCGCAGGTATGCGATACTTCCGCTCCTCCTCCCACCCACGGCCGCCAACGTGACGCTACAATAGACTAGCTGGATAGCGAGGTCGAGTACAGCCGCTGTCTGCAGGAGAATTCTAGTGACCAGCTGCTGTGTAAGGTAGTTTGAGTCTGCGATCAACGTCACGCGAATACCCTAACAAACGGGCCACGGTCTGGGGACAATCTTTCCTTCCTCTTCCTTGTCCTGTTATCAGCCCTTACTTACACTCACACATTGAAGTACTACGCTACTACACATGTCGGGAGCTTAGAGCTTGTTCCGGCTGGGGCGATGCCCCGCTAGTTGTAGATACCAGGTTGGAGAGAAAATCCGCAATTCATCTAGCAGGGGAAGGTCACTGTCGCTTCCCACGAAAGAAATGAACGGGACTAATTACCTTAGACGTTGACGCGCCCGCAATCACAAATCAATGTCCAGATTCCCTTCCTGCGTTATTTTTTAATATCGCTGCACATTTTAGGACAGTATTTACAAACACACATGCATAGCACGTACAAAAATACACCAATATAATTCGTGCGTAATAACTGGTGTGAATTGCCATTTTAGCAACAATATTGTTGCCCACGCGTCTTACAGACATTAATTTGATATATTATGCAGATAACTATAATCCTAAATTGCAAAGTTATCTCTGAACTCCTACACAAAAACCCACAGAAATACATTTTATGAAATAAGGATTGCTACTGTGATTGCTCTACATACTAAAATTTAATTACAGTTCAGAGAAGAGAACGAAATTTTACGAGAACATTAAATAAAAGAAATATGAACAGTTTTGTAAGAACATACAATTGCTTGCGATAGCAAACAACTACACCAAATATAATTTGCCGTTCCTGGCCTAGTACCTACGAAAATGGTTTATGCTTGTAATTATCTCATTTTACGATAACCAGAATTCGAAACGACCCTTACATCTTTTTCCCAAACATTCCAAATGTATACGGCTGTAACAAGGGAAAACATTCCAGCTTAACCTAACTCCGTTCTTCATTGGTGCAGTGATGCGAACGTCACAAAACTCACTGAATATCCAGAGAAAACAATTATTGAATTAAAGATCGTATACTGCTCCTAATCCCAATAACAAGGAACCTTAGAAAGTAAAACTCCTTTAAACAACACAGCGCGCTTACAACGTCTATTGCAATAACAGAACATTGCAGTCGAATAGTGTCGAATGAGACAAAGAAGACTTGTTACCGCAGCAAACAAAAAATATTTTTAAAAAAAAATGCAATTTAGTCCACGAAGATTGGGAAGTTCCACACATCGCGGTGGCTTCATTTCCATGGTCCCCAGCGAGTGCACGGCGTTGTCGGCGTGGCGTTGGCTCACGACGGCTGCTGGCGAACTATCTGCAGCGCCAGAGGTCACAATTAATGACCTCCGCGCCGCAAGACCGTCCGGCGCAGACGCACTTTTGTGTCAGCGCGAGGGGCAATCTGAAGTTTAAATTAAACCGCACCCGCGTCTCACTCCGCCATCTATCAACACCGTTTTTCTTTCTCTGCCTTCCTCTCCTTTTCAACCCCTGGCAATATCATCTGCCGCGCGGCAGTGTGCGAACGAATGAATGAATTTTAATATCGCGTGGTGTGAGTGGAAACGACGGTTTGGGTCACTGGGGGAACTGACGCGTGCTGCCGTGAATGCTGATGGTTGGATTTCATTTCGAATGCATCGTAGGGAAGGGAATCTGTATGCCACTCGGGGGGGCGAAACTTTCCAAATCTTGCTTTGTTTGAAATATTGCGTGAATATATCGTAGAAGATACAGTATGCTTACAATGTTTGGTCTGCGAATGACTTAAAAAGTGGAATGGAAATTACATGAGAACAGCAAATGAAAGGAATAAAAATAATTGCATACTGGCATAGCGTGGGGGCTCCAGCGGGCATTTGCATGTGAAAATGTATTTGTTTTGTTTTTTGTAAGTTCATAATAAAAATAAATTTTAAACATGTTACAGTTGCCTGGTTGGTCAATATAGAGCCATAGAGAGCTACATGAACAAGTACCTATTAAATATTGGTTTAATTTTTTGTTTCATCACGAACTTAGATTTATTTATCTTCAATCAGATGAATTAAATCGTAACCATTGATGTAAATGCGGAAAAAGAGTTTAGCAATTCATAGCATTTCAGCAATGTACTCCAGGTTTGAAAAGAAACCTGATCTTATAAATATCAATTATTCGTATTTTAAACACGATGCTGCATGTTACTATCTATTGGTATGCTTCAATTCGTAGTGATACTTCATTACTATTGTTACATCATACTTGTATTTACAGAAATCATACACTTTTAGTCGTCTTACTTTTAACAAATATTATTTCCTCATTCATTAAACACCTCTCTTACTTGCATTCCCTGACCACGTTATTTACACAATTCTATGATAAGCTCAGATTGCTTCTGTAGGTACCGTAACTCATCGAAAATGCATTACAGTTGCCTAAAAACGCAAAACACACATTTGGATTAACGTCTTAAATTTTTCGGGATATATTCGCAAAAATATAGTCAGTTCTCCATCGGGAAACCAAAATGCGTCGAATGGCACCTCATTTGTCTCGATTGATGGATCACAAGGGTCTGACCGTAAGTGACAGACGCGCGTTAATCAATTACAATGCAAGGATAGGCATTAGTCAGATTAAACAACTCTGTATGAACAATGTCGTCCAGTATTAAATGCCCAAGAGTAGCAGTTACAAAGAGTCTAATGTATTTGAAAAGCCGTCAATAATCAATTTCTCGCGTAAAAACTGACGTAATTACCAAGTTCTCAGATCAGCGTTAGTCCTCTGACAGGATTCGGCATCAATACGCATTATGAGGGTGGGCGGGCAGCAACGATATCCAGTAATTTATGACGTATTACTTCATCCAGGACCTTACGGAAATTAGTCCAGGGGGTGTACAAACCTTTCCAAACACACTTGAATGAATTGATAGTCTAGTGGCTATTCTGCTATCCTGGTGGTGAGCTGCTGAGATTGCAAATGGTAGATTTCGCGGTCCTTTTAGACAGCGTCAATTGAATTCAAACTAACATCTGTTCTTCTCAGAATCGAGACACGGGTTCAACTTACTAGTGTCCACAATCAACCGCTAAGATTTGAGTTAATCAATGTTCCAGAACAGACGGTCAGCCTCGCCCAGTGGCATGAGTTATGCACCCCGGAATAATTATAAACACGATTAACCTATATCACTGTAATTGATTACGTGTTAAGCCCCTTAGAATCAATGTTCCGCTAAAGCCACTCGCATGGGGCTTCAATTACAGATGATGCATTGGGAAATTGCGTCCCTCGTAGAACGAATTACGAGGGCTCTGGCTGTGATTGGTGGAATTGCGATACGCTTTGCCAGTACATTACTCGTTAGGATACGCAAATAAAATCCAAAAGGACTCGTTCTATCAGCTACTTATCAGCACTTATGTACAAGGAATTTTCTCTAAAATTTAAGATTAGTGGGACATGAAAAAACATTTCAAACCCTGAAGTACAGCGGATGTATAGTGCTTTAAGCAGAAAATGATCCTTTTGTCCTGTTCTTTTGAGGGCAAAATTATTACTTGGAAAATAACTAAAATAGTAACTTTGCTACGAATTTGATTTTATCAAAAAATTGGTACTACACACTCCCGACGTATTTTTCTATTGAAAATATTTTAATCGCAACGTTCGTTCTCGTCTCTGAACTCATCCTAAAAAACTATTTTTTCATTTTCAACCATGCATACGTATAAAGTTGAGTGAAAGCCTCAAAATAATGCAAATTCAAGTACTGTATCAAGTAGTGTTTTTGTGAATGTATAATTTCGTAATCCGTTGATAAAGTTAGAGTTTCAGTTGTTGTTGGTTTGTTTTTGTTTTCTTTCTTTCGATAAGATTCAAGCACATTGTACAACATTACATCGGAATACACATCGTTTTTCTCCATCAACACTTATATGATCCCCGCCATCTCCCGAGAGAGAAAAACATGCACTACACTAACGGGACTAATGACCAGAGCAGTTGACACGCCCGGAAACATGAAAAAAAATCAATCAACTTATATGATCCATTCACGCATTTCGTACAGCAACAACTGAAGTTTTCATTCCACAGTACCGTGTCTTACGGAGAACTACAAAGAAAATCTACGCGATTACCCGAGTACCTCGACGGCGGGACCACCCGATCTGTCAACGAGTCTCGTCACAAAGCCACGGACCCCGCCTCCCCGCCGCGACGCGCGTCGACCGGCGCGAGCTCCGTATACGGGTGGCGGCGGAAGGCACTTTTAATCATTCGGCCGGCCCTTAAACAATAAATAACCGCGTCACAATGGCGCTATAAATCATCGGGATATCCATTCACACGGCGGATCCGCTGCCCTTCCTCCCACACGCCGACGCGCCGCGCCGCGCCGCGCCGCCCCGGCGGCTGTGTAATTGGGCGACCGCACTTCCGACGCGCGGGCGGGCGGGCGGAGGCGCCGCGACGCCCTGCGTCGCGCCGCGCCGGCCAACGCGCTTGCGCATGAGGCGTCATAGACCCAAGGTCTCGGAATAAATGTTACAAACTTCTAGGGCAAGTAGAGGAAGTCGAAGTTGTTCACGTTTTGCCAATGGTTATCGGGTGAGAATTTTTATATAAAGAATGTTATGCATGTAACATTTTCTCGTCATTGGTAGAGAACTCATCGTGAACTGGTGTTTGGCGGGTCACTTCCTGAATCAAAGAATTGGCGTGTACCTTCCAAACAACAATGTCTCACAAATAATTGTTACCAACTTTTAGGATATGTAGGGGAGTCTACGGTGAGCACGTTTTACCAATGATTATCCGCCGAGAATTTTCATATAACGATAGTTATACATGTGACATTTTCCCCTCATTGATAGACAACTCATCGTGTACTGGTATTTGGCAGGTAAGTTTCTGAAACATAGAACTGGTGTGTACCCATCATAACACCATGTCTCACAAATCTTTGTAATGAACTTCTAGAATATGTACGGAAGTCGAAGATGATCACGTTTTGCCTATGATTATCCGGTGAAAATTTTCACACAGCGAATTTATAGATGTGAAATTTGCCTCATTGGTGCACAACACTTCATCTACATGCATTTGACAGCTCAAGTTCTTCGTAATTGGTGTATATATAGCACACACCATAACATTCTAAGCTCCCTACCGGGAGCGGTGGCGCAGTGCATCTACTTATGTCACTACAGCGCCTTTGACCGAGAGGTCCTAAGTTCCAGTCCCGACGGCGGCAGGGTATTCGATACTACCTTTTCAGCTTGGTCGAATTCGATATAGTACTCTTATTATATATACACATACGATTCGTATACGATACAGTACTCCTGGGCAGAATAACGTTTGTTCACGGTACATTAATTCTAATATTTATTAAAAGACCCAATATCTACTCTAGTTTTTATAGAAACTACGTAGTTCGTAAATAACTGACAATGAAATTATATTTTAAAATGTTCGCAACTTTAAACAAATTTAATAAATGAAAAAAAATGTTTCGTTTGATTTGTTGGATCATTATTTTTCCAATGTTACACCTCGATATCATTTCGGATGTGAATTCTATTCATGTTCTAATTACAAGCACTTTCGATTTCAAGACAATATGGTTTTATAAAATAAGAATCTGTAGTGTGTTTTTAACTTTCCTTCCTTCTCAAGTCTTCCTATAACTGCATCCCTGAGCAGCAGGCTCTGCGGTAATCCAGCGCGGGGGCATGTGATATCTGTCTAACTTCCTGTCATCCGGAATAACCTTCACGGAAAATGCTTCCGCTCCACTTCAGCGGAAACTTAGGAAAACGTACCTGATTCTTCTATTCGTGGATTTGTGAAAACGTAATCGAAAATATAAGGCATCTCCCGATTCAAATTCACAAAATAGGCTGCACGTAGGATTTTTAATTTGCCAAAACTCCACGTAGCTCGACAGCTATCAGAAAGACGTAATGATGCGAGATATTTCGTTTTGAGACTCCGTGAAATAATAAAATCTATATAGAGATATCTGAATATACAAGATTTTCCTTTCTTTCAGGCCACTTTTAAAGAGAAAAATCCATTGAAGAACAGAGACATCAAGAAACCCGTGCCATCACGAAAACATCAGAAATATCTGACAGTTCGGGACTCACTCACCTCGCATTACATTACTTAAATATTACGTTCAGAAAAATTAAAGCAAAATTAATAAATAACAGGTTATCTTGAACAAAAAAAATAATGATTGTTCATTCCATCTGATATGACTCAAATTTCGAAAACTCAATATTACCACTTTTTAGTTACAGATACCAATTTATTTTAATTAGCAACTGGAACTACGACAGGAAAAGGGAGCTGTAAATCTTTTTTTTAATCCAAATCCCACGTCTACAATACGTTTAAGTAAAAAGCGCGATGCTTATTCCTAGTCCCAAATTCTTCAGAAGAATCACGCAACCTACCATAGACTGCCCTTAAACACATTCTTTTTAAACCCCTACGTGCGAGTAAGGTATAAAAAGTCAAATCTCGCCCTTCCGAAAAAACGAAGCGATACCGGAGATGTGTATCGTGACGCTAAAGTTGGCTTAGCCCCTGAAATACGGTCGTGGCCTCGGAACCTACCGCTTCGGGCGAGGGTCTACACGTAAATCCCAGGCGAAGCGAGGTTCAGGGGGAAGAAGATGGCGCCACCGAGAGGCAGCCATGAGTGCGGCGAAGGCTCGGGTACGGAAAGGGCGAAAGAATCGGCCACTGCTTCTCGTGTGAATCAGATGGGAAAGCGGAAGGCTCCATAGAAAACCAAATCAGACGGGCATAATGGAATGATGGCAGCTAAAGAGGAATTGTTCCACAACGGAAGTTATGACGCGATGGAGCTTGGGGATAACGGGGCATTGCACAGTGATGACTAATAGGCACGAACAGCGATCATGAAGAAAACTATGTAATACCGAAAGGATAAAGAAGATTGTTTGAAGGAGGATCAAACTAGCAACAGATGTTTCAATACCGAGGAAGACCAGATGAGTCGGGCCAACAAAGACTTAATAAAGTAGACCAATAGCGAACTGCACAATGTGTCTTCAGCAACGGAGACAGCGCTTGTGCCGGCCAAGGGCTAATCCCAAATTGAGTGAAAAATTTAAAGTAACACCCGAAGGGTGGACTGCCACGAATGAACATAATAATTAAAAATATTTCACAGACAAAAGGGAAACGAGTCCAGTGATAAGCATTTTCACGAGCGGAGAAGACAACCAGCAGCAGCAGTAGGAGGAGGAGGAGGAGGAGGAAAAGGAGAAGGAGAAGGAGAAGAAGAAGAAGAAGAAGAAGGTGGAGGAGGGGGAGCAGGAAAAGGAGGAGGAGGAGGAGAAGGAGGTGAAGGAGAAGGAGGAGAAGGAGGTGAAGGAGAAGGCGGAGAAGGAGGTGAAGGAGAAGGCGGAGAAGGAGGAGGAGGAGGAAAACGAGGAGAAGGAGATGAAGGAGAGGGCGGAGAAGGAGGAAAAGAAGGAGAAGGGGAGGAAAAAAAGGAGAAGGGGAGGAAAAGAAGGAGGAGGTGAAGGAGAAGGCTAAGGAGAAGGGGAAGGAAAAGGAGGAGGAGGAGGAGGGGGAGGAGGTGAAGGAGAAGGTGGAGGAGGAGAAGGAGGCGAAGGAGAAGGCGGAGAGGGAGGAGGAGAAGGAGGTGAAGGAGAAGGCGGAGAAGGAAGAGGAAAAGGAAAAGGAGGAGGAGAAGGAGGTGGTGAAGGAGAAGGCGGTGGAGAAGGAGGTGGAGAAGGAGCTGGTGAAGGAGAAGGCGGTGGAGAGGAGAAGGAGGAGAAGGCGGTGGAGAAGGAGGAGAAGGAGAAGGCTGCGATATCCGCCGATAGGGGGAAAGGTAAGATTCGCAGCCGCCGAAGCGAGGGGACCGGCGGAATTCGGAGGATCCGCGCGGCGCCGCCTGGAGGAGGGTGTGCGGTGGGCGGGCCGCCACTCAGCGTTTCGCTTTCCGATCGCGGCGCTCGGAAACAGCTTAAACTTGTTTCGACTTCCCTGAGGCGACCGAGCACACATACAGATTTGCCCCAGAGGCGGCCAGCACAGTGGCACGCAAGCACAGAGGCAAGCAAGCACAGAGGCAAGAAAGCACAGAGGCAAGAAAGCACAGAGGCAAGCAAGCACAGAGGCAAGCAAGCACAGAGGCAAGCACAGAGGCAAGCACAGAAGCAAGGACAGTGGCAAGCATGGAAGAATTCGGAAGCATTTTCGAGAATGTTGTGTGTTCATAATTTTCACATGCAACTTTCTCACTAAATCTTCCTATTTTTTCATGACTTCATCGTTCATAATTCGAAATATTTGTTTTGTAACGGCATTAAATAAGTTAATGACTTTAAGGAAATTCATAAGATATATGAAGACGCTCGAGAAACAAATTACTGTTTTTGAGTGCAAATGACACTTAAATGATTAAGTGATGACGTCTATTCGTCAATCAATCAATCAAAAAAGAACGAAAACAAACGAACGCGGTCTAGTGCGTGGGCCACAGACGCGTCGTGGTGCAGCGCACGGGCGCGTGCGGGAGCGGAGGGGGCGTGGCGGAGGGAGACGGGCGGAGGGGGCGGGGCGGAGGGGGCGGGGCGGAGGAAAAGTTTTGGAAGTCATTGGCATCGAGCACACATTCTATAGCCGACTGCGTCACGCCAATGTTTTTCGCTGGCGGTGGAGAGACGGGGGCGCGCGGACGGAGGGAGGACGGACTGTGGAAGAAGAGGGGGGAGAGGGGAGTGAGCTCTGTGGAAAGCGAAAAGAGGAGACAGAGCGACGCATGGTTCTTCGAAAGCAGCAACACGGCGGTCGAGACTTTGCTACGGGTTAACAGATCCAGAATGTCTCTGTATACAACACAGTGTACTAGTGTGTGCAATATGATTTACAAAAATTCTACACACAAACGTGTACTGTACACAGAGTGTGATACGCACTCGTTTAATGCATATACTAATGTTATAAGGAAATATGTTTTTTACCAGAAACTATTTAGCAACTCAACATTTTAACACATCACTCATTAATACTAAATAATAACAAATGTCGTGTTCATCCCTATTTGAGTGAAACATCCTGGAGATGTACACTTCTATTTTAAATTCCAGCGCATGTTGACAGAAACACATCCCCAACTATTCTACAATTATATTCCTACTTCTTTTAGTTAATGGACCCACAACTAGAGGCAACTCAGCGAATGATTAATGAAACGTCCGGGCCGGGAGTTACAGCGCACGCAACGAACTCCACCGCCTCACAAGGTAGATTGTTATTCACTTTGAGGTAGCCATACATAAACATGATATACCCAAAAACATTTACCTTCCAAAGAAATTTCTTCGGCGTGTCGAGATAGCTTTGCTGACCGAAGTTACTTAAACGAACATTTTCACATTCCATCCACATTTCCCATTCCATAAAAATTTCGCCGTATTTTTAAACGATGATGCCGTTATGACCCAACTTACCGACTATTTTCACTATGATGGGGATTCGGAAAACATCGCAATGGAATGTTTCGTCGCTGCACTGTCAAGAACAGGGTCACCTCACCCGGCCCTACCAACACAACAGCGCCGACAACCGACGGTGGAAATCCGACCCGGGATCCCGAACAAGGGCGAGCAGTCAGAGGGCAGCCACATGGGGAGGGGGAGGGGGAGGGGGAGGGGGAACCCCCTTGGAACGACATCCAGGTGGTCAGGGGCGAAAGCTGAAGGCGGGGAGGGGAGAAGTCGAGAGATTGGTAGTACACTACAAACCACACAATCTGAACTCAAAAATGTCTACAAACCATCAGGCAAATGCTCTGGAAGAAACCAGTCGAGTTACTGAGAGAATGCTGATTCATTATTGCAGGCGTGCTAACGGAAAGATTTCCCTTATTCCCAGCTTTTCTTTCACTGCTGGCATCTAATAGTCGGTAATGTTACGAATCAATAGGAAGACGAAATTGTTTCTTTGAAATGCGCCCACGAGTGGGGGAATCACCAATCGATTTGGCTCCTGGAGCAAACACGATACAAAAATGGAATGGACACTGGTGTGATCGTATCGGTCTGCTGCAAGAATCGATTCTCCTGGAGCTCTCTGATGATAAGGTCTCATTCACAATTCATACGTAAACGTAAACGTAAACAAACTTAACTGTAACATAGCCGCAAAACCTACAAATGAGTTATTAAGTGAGACCATTCACAATGCCTGGACGTAACCGTAGACGTAAAGCCGTTAAATTAAGAGTTCACAAGCTCCAAGTTTTTACGTTAAGTTTACGTCGGAAGACCAATCAGACAGCAGCATGAAAGAAACAAGCAAGGTGGATTTCTGATTGCGTGCAGGTTTGTGGTTACGTCACTTCATTACTGTTATGTAATGAATTTGTTTGCGAACGGTTTTGATGCGAGTAGTTGATTCAAAGTAAAAATTTGGGCCATTTTTCTTGTGACTTTAACTTACTTGACAAGGCGAATAAATAATTACCTTCAACGAATCACACATGCATTTGGTACAAGAGATTCCTTGTTTATAAAATAACGGAAACACGAGCACCAATACAACAGCTATTCGCATTTATGTTCGAAGACAAATCGATGGGAAAAATCGAAAAAGCATGATGAAACCATGGTGAAAAGACCTTTCCACCATGCTAGAAACGAATCGACAATCCATCAAGCTTCAATACGTTGAAATCTGATTGGTTCAGGCGACACCTATGTTCCAGCTTACGTTCGTCATCGTGAATGCTTGTATTTACGTGTAAATTTTACTGCTAAGTTTACGGCATTACGTTGCGTTTACTTTTACGTTTGCATTGACAATGAGGCATAAGCGTGACGGCGCGAGGAGTGGGGGGGAGGAAGTAGTAAGGAGGCGGGTCGAGGCATGGAGTGGCCTGGTGGGGGTAAGGAGGGGCGGAGACTGGGTGAGATGGGGAAGGGGGCAACTAGGCGAGGAGGGGCTGAGCGGAGAGGGGCAAAGAGGGTAAGGCGGAAGGGCACAAGAGGGCGTTGCAGGGAGGGGCCGCGACGGGGCAAGGATGGGGGAAGGGGATGGGGGAGGTGCCGAGAGCACCGGCTGGTGCAGAAAATACCACTACATCTCCAATACCACTACATCTCCAATACCACTACATCTCCAATACCACTACATCTCCAATACCACTACATCTCCAATACCACAACATCTCCAATACCACAACATCTCCAATACCACTACATCTCTCCGTAGTCTACATCCGTAGTTCACGGCAGAATGCGAGGCGTTTTCATTGCCTAAATCATATGGTAAGAAAATTGTGCCTAACTCATTTCAATACAGTGCTCGCCAAGGAAACATTTCCGAAACGAAGAAAAAAGAAAAACTAAACAGAAGTTTACAGTCCAGATTCTTGTTGCGCTCTTGCGGGCAAAGAGGAACGAGTGTTTTCTGAGGCAGAGCCGACTGCACGGTGAGCCGGGGACTCGGGGGAACAGGCGGCCCGGCGGTGTCATTGTGTGGAAGGTCGCAATTCTCCGGGAGGTTTACTGGGGTTTTACAGCCCCCGGTGGGCGCGTCTCCCAGGCAAGGAGGCAGGCCGCCCGCCCGCCCGCCGGCACCGCCCGCCGACCGACGCTCCGCGACCGCCACCGCCGCCTCCACGAGTTCTTGCGGCTTGGGAAGTTCTTTGGAGCTGCTCGAAAAGCTGCCTTGCACGCGGAACCACCACACTCGACGCCCCTTCACGTTGAGTGAGAATGTCCAGACACGATGCATTCCAGTCTACTTATTTTCTTATGTTAGGGGAACTACGTTCACATAGCACTAGAAATATTGTAGGGCATTTTGTGAATTATTAATATTTCTTCAGTAGTATGTATTCCACGAGGGACACTGCAATGCCTCTGACCGGGAGGTTCTAGGTTCGAGTCCTGACGGCGGCAGGATTTGCGTCACTAGCTTTTCAGCTAGGTCGAATTCAGTCGCTGTCTGGAGGAGAATTCTAGCGGCCGGCTGCTCTGATCGGTATTCTTCCGTGGTTTCTCCGAACACCAGGCGAATGCTGGAGCAGTACCCTAACAATCGGGCCACAGACCGTGCGCGATCTTTACTTCCTCTTCCTTGTCCTATCCTCTCCCCTTACACACACATACACACACACTAACATGCACTATACTACCACATATTACGGGAGACCGATCGGGAGCATAGAGCTTGTCCCGGCTGGGGCGGTGCTCCGCTGGTGGGAGAGTCCTAGTTAGGGTGAAACCCCGTTAGCCAACGATAAGTCGGCGCCGGATCTCGCCATCCAGCGGGGGGGAAGATCACCGCCATCTCCCGAGAAAAACATGCCCTACACTTACGGGACTAATGACAAAAGCAGTTTACGCGCCCGGAAACACGAAAACATTAATCAAACCTACGAGGGAGATGTGCAACAGATTCTACGGACTACTCGGTTCTACTAACTGTGGAAGTGAAGGTGGGTTCAATGGAATACAATTTTCAGGTGTTTCAAGAAGGTTTGTTCCCCGAATGGATTAGAAACTCGTACAACGTTCCTCTCGTCCTACATCCAGGGAGGGAACCGAGAGGTGGGGGAGGGGGAGGGGGAGGGGGAGGGGCCGGGGGCAATCGCGGCCGCCGCCGGAATAAAACAGCCGGGGAGGGGTGGGGGAGGCGCGCCTGGTGCCTGCCTTATTCAGTGTCCACGCGGCGCCTTGAGGGACGCGGGGCGCAGGCGGCGGCGAAGGCGACAATTACCCGCGTGCACCTGACGCCGCCCCGGGGGACTCTCGTCTTGACGCCACTCTGCTCGGCCCGGCCCGGCCCTCCCCCACCCAACACTGCCCTCCCGGTCCTACCCGGCCCTACTCTACCCTACCGTACTCTACCCTACCCTACCCAACCCTACCCTACTTTACCCTACCCAACCCGGCCCTACTCTACCCTACCCTACCCTACCCTACCCTACCCTACCCTACCCTACCCTACCCGTCCTGCCATACCACGACTCGGCCCTTCTCATACCCTGGCTTAGCAGAACGACACACCTTGGCAGCAGCGTTGGAAAAATTAGTGTTTTTTTTAAGCTCCACCCACTAGGTATTTTTTGGTTTACGTGCGTTTCGTTTTTGTTTTCTTGGGAGAGTATAATTTTTGAAATTTAGTTCTCATAAAGCACTGATTTTTAGCAATCGAACAGTTGATCGGAAATACAAAACAAAATGGGAGTTGTCAAAACTAGCAAATAAAGTATATATTTTATGTTCAATTTTATTTAATTTACAATTGTGTTGTTTTTGGTACTTGATGGCATTCGTTTGTTGTTATAGATTTGAGATTTAAATAAAATGCTATACACAAAATTGTAAGTTTTGTTATTTTATTTAAAATAATTAAAAATCCATTGAAATATTTAAATATTTTTGTAGGGGTTTGGATGTTTTTACAATTTTTTTGAAAACCGAAATGTTTTTCTTGGGAAGCACGGGAAAAATTAGCTAACCCTGCTTGTCAGATATTGTCCGACGTGAGCACGTTCTACTTTTACTTCAACTCTCTCGCCCGGGTTTATCTCGTTCGCCCTCCATTGCTGCATGTTCATGTTTTTATTATGAATTATCGCCTTGCTATCAGAAGCTGAGTTGCTATTTACTTCATCTTCCTAATTTCACTATTGACTCTCTCTTATCCCTCTCCTTCCAATTCACTTCCGCTGTAAACCAACTCCGCTTTCCCTTCCATCCTTTTAACACTGAATATTTTCTTATGTTATCTTCTCTTTCATTTCATTCTTTCTCCATATTTATCGACGTCGTTGCTTTATCGCCCTCTTCCTTCTCGACATACCACCTCCATGGAATGGAAGCATATGAGGCCGTTATTCTACAGTGTAGAATTGTAGTAGCAGAGTTACACTACTTCTTGTACACCATTTCAAGTCGATCCTGCGAAGTATATAACCCAACAATACCTCCACGTCAAGAGGAAAGTCTACCAGTCTTTGCAGACTTTCAAAACGGATAAAGTGAATAAAATCATATTCCAAAAGCTTCTTCCTCCACCGCAAACATGGTTGCATATTTCGTTAAAGAAAGAAACACGATTTTGAATTTCACTGTGAACTTCAAAATTCGGTAAGCGCAAACCATGTTTCCACACTTATTCCAAACGAATGTTTGTCAGTCTCACAGTAGCAGAGAGTTGCTACTACATACACGTCACCGTCAGAAATATTCAAGTCACGAACAGGTTTTCCACACCTGTACGAAAAAATGAACATCCGTTGTGGGGCAACTTACATCGCGACTATTGGACGGAAACCGTTTCCAAGAAGCCTCGCCTTTGACATCCCCGACGCTCACAGTTAACGCGGGACACACAAGAATGTGAAGTGTTTTACACAACACCTGGCAGCTCCTTATTCCAACTCTGGACACATCGGCTCCGGGAAGTGCAAGCAAGCGACGCCCGAACTGCGAAAGTTCAATTTAGACATCTAGGACAACGAGGCTTCCTCGGGGTTTCTTAGAAGCACAACATTTCCCTCATAAACGACAAATTCCTAGCCTTCACCTGGACGGGTTGTAACATGAACTCCCCCAACAACGGAACTCATCCCCTCCCCGCTTCCAAACGGACAGCTACCTCTGCTGTCCCTTTCGGGCGGGACAAAGGACAAAGAGCCTTGCACTTGAATGTGCCTAAAGCCCCAAGGGACGAGGTACCTACAGATCCGCCGCCACGAAGGTATTTGTAAGGTACTCGACGAGGGAAAGGGCCACCGCAGGAGGCAAATGGAAGGAGTGTAAGGATGATCAGAGGACAGGAGGAGGCTGAACAAGCCCTCTGAAGAACAGCGGGTCGCCAACAAGGAAGATTGAAAAGGAAGAAGGAAATATGGATAAAAGAACGGACATAAAATTAGAAAAAGCACACAAATAAAACAGAATCACAGAAATAACACAAACACGCTTGTTAACACAGAGCACGACTCCTATTCTCAAACCGAGAGTACGATTTGGCCTCTTGCTTGGACGCACTGAGTACGAAATTGCCTCCATTTCACATTTGCTATTTACGAGTAGCGTTTTGGACAGCAATTTTCTTCTAGTCTTGGTACATAAAAAACCATTGTTCGGTGTACATACTGTACTGGTGGTATTGCAGTATTCCTGAAGACTATTTTTGTTATAAAACTTGAAATTGTTGCAGTGCTACACGAGAGCTACACGTTTCTGCTCATAACTGTTTCAATACAATTAGAGACTATATTGACCATCAAAAAGTAAGAAACATTAATTTTAACTGTGATATTTAATGCATTATTTACCATTCGGACTGTATAAATCTAAACAATTTGTAACAAATATTGTATCGCAGCCTCTAAGTCAACGACCCCCCATCTCGATCAGGTTTTTCGGCCAGTTACCCTGACCCTTTGAGTAAATGCTGAACTGGCCCCTTATTTTGCTTCTGGACATAAATGTAACTTCATCATCTGTGCACGTCTTCTTGAATTCAGTGGGAAATATAGTTATTCAAACTATCGTTCTCCATGTTGTTGCGGCAGGAAGTGTTATTCCTTGAAGGACATGATGAGGAATAAGAGCCCAAATTTATTGCTGATTTACCCTTGGAAATAGATTTTATTACGTCGGAGTGAACACTTTTGTTAATAATCTTTGCAAAAACCGCTCATTTTTCCTGTTTTCAAAATTCAATTAGTATATGGCTTATGGTAGGGATCACAGAAGTTTGAAAACGTGCACGGAATTCACTTCTCCTCACAGCTTTTAACACACAGTTTTTAACGGTTGCTGACGTAAAATAAATAAATAAAAAAGAGAATTTTATTTGTTGCCCTTGAGCAGCGTGCGCGCCACTTTTTCGAAAACCATTTTATATACTTTGTTGCCGTAGAAAGGCAAAATAAATAAATAAAAAGAGAATTTTATTTGTTGCCCTTGAGCAGCGTGCGCGCCACTTTTTCGAAAACCATTTTATATACTTTGTTGCGGTAGAAAGGCAAAATAAATAAATAAAATATAATTTTAATTGTTGCCCTTGAGCAGCGTGCGCGCCACTTTTTGAAAAACCATTTTATACTTTGTTGCGGTAGAAAGGCAAAATAAATAAATAAAAGAGAATTTCATTTGTTGCCCTTGAGCAGCGTGCGCGCCACTTTTTCGAAAACCATTTTATATACTCTGTTGTGGTAGATCGGCGGAATGCAATGGCAGGGAGGGCGCGGTCGCCGGGTTGCCGCGCGGGATAGAGCCGTCGCCGTCGCCGTCGCCGTCGCCGTCGCCTCGCCCAGGTGCCAGCAGCGCCTGGCGGCCGCGGGGGGAGGCCAATTAGGCGAAGGGTCTACGAGAGCCCTCGGCGCGCGCCAGGGGGAGGGGCGAGGCGGGGCGAGGCGGGGCGGGGCGGGGCGCCGTAAATTGTTCGCTTTGTCGACGCGGCGTTTGTTTTGTTGAGCGCGGCGGCGCGGGCGGGAGGGGCAGGAGGGGGGTGGGCCCTCCAGAGCGAGTGTGGAGCTGTCGCGACGCGTCGGGGAGCGGAGATCGCGCCAGAGATGGGCGTGGCAGTGACGGAAATATGATGACGCGGCGCGGAGGAGGGGGGTGCAAGGGGCGCGCAGGCACCGAGCGAAGGGGAAGGCGCGCACGAGCAGCAATCGCCCGACTGCATCCCGCAGCCAGTTTTCCCCTCGCCCCAGCTTCGTAGCGAATTCCCCTTCGCTTCTCGTTTCA